>PVKM010018317.1:0-25148 GCA_004027735.1 Carollia perspicillata
TACCTTGCAGGTTTCTTTTTCTTTTTTATCCTAACTTCTATTGTCACATTGTTTTATCTTAATTCACTTTTCATTATGTCTTTTTTTAATTTTAATTTTTTATTTTAGTTGTTGTTCAAGTACAGTTTTCTGTCTTTTACTCCCATCCCAGTCCACCCCCCTAGTGCTCCCCTCCTCCCTCCCATTTCTACCCTCCCTTAGTTTTTGGCCATGTGTCCTTTATACTTGTTCCTGTGACCCCTTCCCCTTTTCCCCTGAAATTCCCTCCCCTCTCCCCTCTGGTTACTCTCAGCCTGTTTTCTATTTCAGTGTCTTTGGTTATATTTTGCTTGCTTGTTTGGTTTGTTGCTTAGCTTCCTGTTAAAGGTGAGATCATATGGTATTTGTCTTTCACCATCTGGCTTATTTCACTTAGCATAATGCTTTCCAGTTCCATCCATGCTGTTGCATAGGGTAGGAGCTCCTTCTTTCTTTCTGCTGCACAGAATTCCATTGTGGCCACATAAACAAAGCAACAAACAACAAGTGTTGGAGAGGTTGTGGAGAAAAGGGGACCCTAGTACACTGTTGGTGGGAGTGCAGACTGGTACAACCACTATGGAAAACAGTATGGAATTTCCTCAGAAAACTAAAAATGAAACTGCCTTTTGACCGGGCAATTCCACTGCTAGGATTATATCCCAAGAACCCAGAAACACCTTGCAGATTTCTGTGTTTGTGTTCTACACTCTACTGTCGCCTCTGGAGGACAGGGGCCATGATGACACCACTGTATTTGTTCCACTGCTTAGCACAATACTTGGTGAATATTAGGTTCTCAGTAAATGCTTCCTGAATGTATTGATGAATGAGTGACTGAAACGGTTCCCGTGTGCTTGGAGCACAGATGTTTCCTTCCCCGGGACGGATGACTCAGCTCCAGGCCAGGGCTCCCAAGGGCTTGCTAGATTTTTTCTGTCCTCCCTCTCCTCTCTGCACATTTCCTCTCCCTTCTCCTCACGGCGTTCTGCGTCCTGCCTTTATTCAGAACCACACCTGAGGGTCACCGTCAGAGCCCTTTTACAGACATAAAGCTCTTCATTTCAAAATACACTAGTGGAGAGTTCAGAATAAAGCAGACATGGGCTGGGCGTACGCTCCCTTTTGTTTTCTTACCAAAACGTACCAACAAGAAGTCAACCCATGAAACAAGAAGGGCACTCAGAACTCCATGCAGATGATGTGGGAAAATAGATTCCAGGAAGGAACATTGAGTTAACTTGAAAGAACAACTTTTAAAGGATTCTTCCAGTGACATCAGTTCGATGCTTTTGCATATAAACAATAGACTACCCATATTTTGCCATGTGTGATGCACACCCAAGTTTTAGTACTGCCTGTGTATAATGTGCATCCTTATTTTTTCCTCAGAAGTTTGGGCAAAAAACTGCCCATTATACATGGCAAAATACGGTAATTGCAAATTACACTCAAGTGGCTATCAGGTCCACTACTGGGAAAAGCATATTTTGCTGCATCTGAGCGTATGTTCCTTTTTTCCGGCTTTCACTGAGTCGGACTAGTGCTCCTAAACAGTAAGGGCTCCCTGCGTTAGCTGAGGCCTCTTGCAGGCATTTCTGCAGTCAGTCCTCATAGGTGAGAAGGGAAATATTTCAAGACTTGCACTTTGGTGGGCTCTAGGTAACCTTTCCAGTGTTTCTCAATTAATAACACATGCTTAGAACCGAGTTTCATTTCAGTAGTGCTTTTTCTGAATTACTTGCTGACACATTTACTGCTCTGTTTAAAGTGAATAGTGCTGTGCTAATTCTCAGAGTATTTTTTTCTTTGTTTTGTCTAATCTATGCTAAAGATTGTCTACAATACTCCCTTTCATGTTTCATATATGTCCTTAGAAAAGTATGCAGGCTTCCTTCAATATACAAATACAAATTACAAATATGACATTCAAAATACAAATATACAAATACACACATTTTGGAAATTCATCTGCAAAAGTTTGTTGTAAAACAAACATCATTTTGCATTCATATCTGGAGATTTATTCATTTCTACCTACTCATCATTGGAGAAAATCCTTCAGTGGTTTGAGTTGGAAAATTCTGGCAGGAAGTGTGTTGAAAGGATGTCACAGATGGCACTGTGGGAACGGCACGCTTCCTGGAGTTTGCCGTCTTCTCTTACCCGTGACCTTGCTGATTGCATGGCCAGTTCTCCTAGTGACCCTCATCTTCTCTCAGCGCCTCATAGCCCTAGACGTTCATACAAGATCTGGACATTCCCTGGTTTTTTCATCCCCCGTTCTCGGAAACTCGCCTCCCTTTTCCTCCAGTTTGGTTATCTAGTGTCTCCTGAAGGTGGGCTGTGGAGCTGTGCCTCCACAGACGATGTCACTGTCTGGTGAATGAAAGACTCTCATCTGAACATTTCCTAAGGTGGAGGCCTGAGAGTCTGTAAAATGCCAATACAACGTGGTTAGCTGAAGTTCAACATATAATTTACTAATCACAGGGAATGTGGCAGAGAGCCGACAGGTAGCAGGGTAAAACCTTGCCAAAACCCGTTTTGCTTTAGTAATGATGATGATAAAAACTGTTAACTATTATTGCGTGCTTATTGTGTTCCAGGTGCTATTGTAAGTACTTTACAATATATATTGAAGCATTTGATCATCATGACAGCCCTCTGAGGTAAGCACTATTATTTACTTCTGTGTTATAGAAGAGAAAACTAAGGTATGTAGAGGATACCGAATTTATTTGCAGTCACACAGCTTGTAAGTGGTGTCCATACCGCACATTCAAATATTTCTTTTTGAAGAATCTTCCTCTTATTCACAATAATGCATATTATATCCCCTTTGGCTATATTAGAGAAATATTATGTTTATTCTTATCTGCAAATGCCATCTGCATGACAAGGTTCTACTCTGTATCTTAGAGCTGTACTTATGTTAACAGCGAAGTCAGTTTCTCTAGTACCCAAAGTAACAATATCTTGGTTTTTAACCCAGAAATACTAGGTCTAAGTTCTTAACTTGATAGAATATTTAACAAGTTGAATCTGAAGCCACCACCACCATTATGATGGTTAGCAGGATTGATTCTCATTGTAACTCGTTTGCTGTCGCTGAATAAGGTATGGCATTACCAAAGGCGGCAGTTTTCACTGGTGATCCACGTTGTAAAATCAACTGCAGGGAAGTTGGCTCCCGAAACCCATGCCGCCCTACCTGCTCTGTGATGTGTTGAGAGGGTTAAGTGTAAAAATACGTGTGCTGCCACTTAAAAATGTTAGAGACCTAATCGAACGTTAATAATTTAACTTTATGTTGCATTTTATTAAGCTTTTATGAGACAATTTTTGGCATATTAATTTCTCATGGGTTTGTGAAGATTTTAGATACATTCTTATTGAAATAATTTATTTTCAGATTTAATTCTGCCCCTTGCATAATTCTGAATATTTCTGCTCTAGACTAATTGCATGGGTAGCCTGAAGTTTTCGTTCTTACGACTGTGGAAGGAGCCTCTTGGACCCAGCTCTCGACTCTGTGATCAGCCGCGTGACTTGCTTTGGCCAATGGGAAATTAACAAATGTGTTCAAAGTACACACTCTGGACTTAGTCTGTTGCTGCTGTTGTATCTTTGTCATAACCATGAGCGCATGGCCCAGCTAGTCCACTAATAGACTGTAAAAGACACATAGAAGAGATTCAGGTCATCTGAGGACATCCAAGACCAGTCAGCCTCTAGCCAACCTGCCAGCTGTCCATAGCCTCATCCTGAGTGAGCCTAGCCAAGATCAGCCAAACATGAGCCAGATCAGCAGAACTACCCTGCAGACTTATGGACCAGTGAGAACTAACAAATTATTACTGTTTTAAGTCACTTTGCTCTGGAATATTTTGTTATACAGCACAGCTAACTGATAAAACCTTAATGGAAACAATAATCATTACTATTTATGAACTCCTATTCACATGCATAATGAGGCCGCTCAACATAGAAGTGTAGGCCCTTGGCTTAGGAACCAGAATGCCTGGGGTTCAGATCTCAGTTTTTTACGTTTTTAACCTTATAATAGTGCCTGGCAACGAGGAAGCACTATAAACATGTTAAATAAAATGGTGTGTGGACAGAGCTGTGCTCTCTTTCTATCCCCCCGATAACTCCTGTTAAGTAGAGAATGCTACCCCTGTGTATTAGACATTCGCCTGAAGGCTCAGAGAAGCTCAGAAACCTGCATAGTACCAGAGTCAGTGGAGAGCCAAGATCATGACCCAGGTCTGGCTATGTTTGTAATCATTATTATAAAGACTGCCAAAGCATCTTAGCCGTTTTCAACTTCTTCTGGGGTTTTGGTCCCAATTTCTGTCTTGTGCCTCAAGTAGAATTTTTTAAAAAAATCAGAAGTCTAAATAATATTAACAGGGTAGGAGAGGATGTGGCAGAGGAAATGTGGACTGTGCCAGGTGCTAGATATCCCTTTTCACTTGCCAAAGCTACCTTGACATTGACATCCTACTTATACATCAGTTTTGGCCATGAGAAATGAAGATAAACGAAAACCACAAAGGCTAAATATTATCTATTTGATACAGTGAACACTTCATTACACCAGACTGGGTCTGAGGATGGATTGGGGAATGAACCCAGCTGAACTTATAATATATGAATTATAAATTTGTTTTTCAAAGAAATGCAGTTTTATTTAGGTAAATAATGTTTTAATGGCAAAACTGTTGTTTGTAGATCCTACTGAGCAGTTGTATGATCATAATGGACATTTAGCCCTCACCTCTTCCCATCCCCTGCTGAAGTGTATGGAATTGTAATGGAATAAATTGCTTAAACATAGCTTTAGAAAGACAATAATGACAGGATGATCATAACTTTTGGATGCCAGGATCTGTGTTACTGAGAGTTTGTAATCCCTCATAATTCTGGATTTCTGCCACGCAACTTTCGATCATTGTCAGCAACGGGCAACAAGCTACTGCTATGCCTGTCCCTTTCGTGTGCACATGCTAACAAGAGCTTCAGAAAAAACAGACCCCTGGAGTCAGTTCTTCGGGAGCAGACTTTGGAAAAAGTGGCCTGTGTAATTCGCAGCTTGGATAACATGCCTCTGAACACTGGATTCTCTTTTCAAAGTGTTCGGTTTCTGTTTTCCTTTACTCTCTCCAGTAAAGGAGACTCAGACTGTCGTTTAATAGTTTCTGCCTGGAACCAATCTCAAATGACCCAGGTTCTTCTGTCTTTCATCCTACGCACTGGGATCATAACATACCCCCACCCAGTACTTGAGAGCTGTAATTCCCTCGAGGAACTCAAAACCAGCCACTTCGTGTGCATGGCAACAAGCGTGTTAGCCGAGACTGGCACGCGGCCTTCTGTGTCAGGAGCTTCCCTGCCGGAGGTGGGCCGTTGCGGTATACGCCCGAGTCTCCGTCCCCAGGGACAGCCCGGTGCCAAGGCCAGACTCTCGGACAGATAGTTACTGTCACAGTAAAGTAACTTCAAAGAAGGGGCGGGACTTTGTGGCTCTGAGATCACGGGAGATCTGAGTACAACTTCTGCAGTGTTTCATTAGTTTTTTCCCAGAATACTACAGGAAGTGGCATGCACGAGGCTTTCTGGCTCACAGATTTGCCGTGCTTCTGGCTGAGGGGAAAAAAACAAAATCTTAAGAAATATGTTTATGGTGCCTATATCTTAAGAAGCTTTTACTTGATTTTGGCAGGGCAAGTCACTGTTTGAACAATTGAAAACCTCTTTTTTAACTGTTTCCAGAAAGCATTTACAAACACCCCAAAGTCAGGCTACATACTTATAATTCATCTCTAAGCCTCAATTAAGGCTGTTGTTGTGTAGCATTTGCTGCCTCTAATAGCCTGACACCATAATAATATTATATAGTATCCCAAGATAATGAGAAGAATGTCTAACATCTGCTTATACTCAGAGAACAAAGAAGAATGGAAGGATGTGTCCCGTAACACTTGCGAAGAACCGCCTCGGCTTGCTCGAGAAGCAGGGTGGCGTTCCCGTGGACTGGTGTCCTGGGGCAAGGCAAAACGTTGTGGGAGAGGTGGCGGAAAGCTGACCGCAGAGAGGCCGCTCAGTCTGGGGCCCAGCAGAGCTGACCTCCTTTAGAAGGGAGCCCTTTCCGAGCCCCCCCAGAATGGCTAAAGATGATCTGTTTAAGTACCGTGTGTTTTCTGTGGTGGAGACATTTAAGATTCACTCTCTTAGCTACATTCAAGTATATAATACAGGATTAGTAGCTATAATGGCCAAGCTGTACATTAGGTTCCTCAGAACTTCCTAATCATATAACCAAAGGTTAGTACCTGTTGCCAGTCTTCCCCACCCATTTCCCACCCAATCCCTGCTAATCGCTGTTCTGTGATCTGTTTCTGAGTTTGGTTTTTTAGATTCCATATGTAAGTGAGATCATACAGTTTTTATCTTTCTATGTCTTGCTTGTTTCACTTGGCGTAATGCCTGAGGTTCATCCAAGTTGTTGCAAGTGGCAGGATTCCTTCTTTCTCATGGCTGAATAATATTCCCTTATATATATAGAATTCACCTTTTTTCCTACCCATTCACATGCTGATGAGCACTTAGGTTGCTTCCACGTCTTGGCTGTTGTGACTAATGCTGCGGCGAATATGGGGTGCGGATGTATCTGTGAGATCCTGAGTTCAGTTCCTTGGGGTGAATACCCAGAAGTGGGTGTGCTGGATCACGTGGTAGTTCTAATTTATTTTTTGAGTAACCTCTGTACTGTTTTCCGTAGTGGCTGCACCAGTTTATTTTTCTAACAACAGGGCACAGGTTTCCCTCTCTTTTCACATCTGCGCCAGCACCAGTTATCTTTTATCTTTCTAATAGTTATTCTGACAGGAGTGAGGTGATGTTTCATTGTGGTTTTGATTTGCATTCCCGTGATGATTAGTGATGCGGGGGTGTTAGCTAATGCTGTGGTGGTAATCGTTTTGTAATACATAAATGTATCAAACCAACATGTTGTACACTTTAAACTTACACAGTGGGATGTATCAGTTATATCTCAATAAAGCTGGAAAGATGTGTAAATGATAAATAAGTTGTATTTTTACGTTTATTAAAATAAGTGTGGCTGAAATTCAGATAGTTGAGAAGACTGTAGAGATAACGTTCTTTCTAACTTGGCTCTTCACTCTGATTGGGTCTAATCTCTTAATGTCCCCTGAACCAAGTGATGGAGAATGATGTTGAATTTGCCCTGCCGACACTTGCAGCAATAGACCCACTTGGGAAGAGATCTAAGATGGATTTACCTTATGTCATGCTCTGCTTTTCTGGAGTCGTACTCTACAGGGACAAGGATCATCACTCTGAGTCTTCATTACAGAGGAACCTGAGACATGATGAAGGGAGATGACCTGTGGATGGAAACACAGCAGGTAGGAGACGGAATAGCAAAAATAGAACCCAGTGTGTTTGCGTCCTGGTCTGCCAGGCAATGCTGTGCTCTTGTCCGTTTAACAAAACTGTAGGAAAAAAACACGACTGGCTTATTAATTAATTGAAAGAGAAGAAATAATAGTGTAATGGACATTCATTAGGTGACTTTCCAGTATTCTCCATCCTTACCTTTTTCTCTTTCCTAACAGAACTCTGCATTTTCTCCCATGCAGTTTATTGGGCCCTCTCTTGGTTTGGTTACCCCCCATACGCAAACCTGAACAAAGGTTTAAGTAAAAAGAGTTTATTTGGGAGAAATACCGGTGGGGGGCGGGGATGTGTGGAAGGAGGGACAAAGTCAATAAATGGATGCTGACCAACCACTGTGGGCCACTGGAGCGCAGCACCCCAGGGACACTCTAGGAACCGCTGCAGAGCATGCGTCGGAGTTCTTCTGGTGAAGCAAGAGGAGGCTGGGTGTTCAGCTGTCAATTCCCTGTTGATCCCTAATTGAGGGCTGCTTTGGGGGCATTAACTCTGGAGCGTCCAGCTTGCTCTCTGCAGAGGCTAACCATGTTCATGCAGTCAGCGAGGGAAACACCCTCTAACAGGAAGGAAGTAGCAGGTGTTCGCATGAGCAGACTTGGGTGAGAAGATTGAATGCTAGGGGGAGTTATGGGAACCAACAGTGACTGTCGCAGGACTTGACTCCCCTCCCATCTCAAGGAGGAGGCCTTGATTGGCTCAAAGTATTCTGCCCAGTGCATTCCCTTAGACACTGTCGCTGATTTGCTATTTGGGCATGTGACTCCAACAGTCTGTGTCAGGAATGTGACTCAAACCCCAGGCTTTAGTTGGCTGTTGCAAGGGCTGACTCTTCTCCACTAAATATGAAGGAGTAGGAAGGCTTGGAAATTGCTGGTGGCTGTCATGAGAGCAATGAGAAGACCACCTGTAGCCAGGTCTGGAGAGAGAGAAACAGAGTCTAGAGGGTAGAAATTGAGCCCTCCATTAAGGTTTATATAAAGCTGTGTTAATTGCCTAGGGCTGCCATAATAAAGTACCAAAAAGTAGGTGGCTTAAAGCAATAGTAATTTATAATCGCACAGTTCTGAAAGCCAGAAGTCTGAAATAACTGTGTCAGCAGGGCCAAGCTTTCTGCTCTAGGGAAAATCCTTCCTTGCCTCCTCTAGCTTCTGGTATTTGCTGACAGTCTTTGGCATTCCTTGGCCATAGATCTGTCACTCTAGTCACATGGTGATCTTCTCTCCCTGTGTCTTCATGTCTTGTCTCTTTGCACATCTGTGTCCATAGTTTCCCTTTTCATAAGGACATCAGTCACATTGAATTAGGTCCCATCCTAAGGACCTCATTTTAACTTGATTACGTCTGTGAAGACCCCGCTTCCAAATAAAGTCACATTTTGAGGTACTGTAGGTTGAGACTTCAATATATCTTTTTAGGGGAGACATAATCCAATACACAACAGAAGCAAAGCCTATTCAATTATGATAGGAAACAAGTTTGTTTTGGTTTAAGGGCATTTGGGTTGAGACATTCTGTTGCCAGCAATGACATCTTACTTACCAATTCCTTGATTGGTGGCTATGGATAAAGCAAACAAAAAACAAACATAAAACTCCCAAAGCAAGCGGGGGACTTGCTGTCATGAGCTAATGTGGCTGGCAGTGTGAGCAAGCCCTGGGATTAGAAGATGCGCCGCTGAGACACTCAGTACACATTTTCAGAAAGGGCCTCCATTCATTCATTGGTTCAACACATATTTCCAGAAACCCGCCCCTTCTCGGTGTTCCAGGTATTGTTCTGGGCATTGAGAATACAGCACTAAATTAAAAAGGCATGCTCTCCTGCTCTTACAGAGTTTATATCCTAGTAGGGGAGAAGGCTAATAAACCAGAGTAATCAGTATAATGTAGAACACATTAGATAATACTACAGGAATGGGGAATATCAGGAGGCCTGGACTTTTAGATAGAGGGGGCAGAGGAGTCCTCAGGAGTAAACTGATACGTTATTCATGTAGATGGATCCTAATGAGAACATGGTATCCGTTTTGATTCTAGCTCGAAGCATAAATGGCTTAAAAGCCAGAAAAGCTTACTTATATTAGCTCTCTATTCCTTGAGGGGATTATGGCTAGAAGCTTTAGTATGTGAAGGGAATTTGGTTTATTTCCACCTGGTCCATCTTGGACACCTCGAGAACTCTGTCAACCAGAGTCCGTTTACAGGAAATTAGTCATGGCAAAGGTTGAGTCCACCTCACAGCCCATGACAAGCTGAGTGTGTCTTTAAAAGCTTTAAAAACGGAAACAATTCTTACCAGCCATTATGAGTATTCTCTCTGACTTTAAGGTTTTAGTGTTATGAAAATAAAAAGAAAGACTGAATCTGTTTAAAGTCCTTAGGGATTATTTTTTAACAGCAAAATACTGATTTTCTGAAACATTGAAATATAAAACGTGTGGCTTGAAGACCCAAGACCAATTCTGTAAGCACCCTATGAAAATCAGTTGTACTGTAGTCTAGTTGTAGCCTCATGAGGTCTTAGTGTGGGTCAGAGACACTGAACAATGCTTTCGACCTAACCGAAGTCACTATTTCAGTTACTGGAAAGGACTCTCCATACTCCAAAATGCTGTTGAGAAGGACAGTTTGTCACTTTGCCAGCTTGTATCACAGTGTTTACAACATCAGATTAAGTGGCAATGGTCAAAGGAAAGGGGGGCAGGGGCTGGGTGCAGGTGGGCAAAGGGGGAAAAATAGGACATCCGTAATAGCGTCCACAATAAATATAAAGTTAAAAAAAGACAACAGCTGTCAGTTAAGTAAACAAAATGCTTATTCAAGTGTGGATGGTAAACCCAGTTAAGTTCTACTAAATTATGAATTGCTCCTGGGTACTAGCTACCTGAATAGTACGTGATTGTGAGTTCCTATTCCATGGTGATAGTGGTAACAGGTGCTCAGATATATGAATGGGAAACTTCAAAAATACCCCCTTCTATAGGCAAAATTAAGTTAAAGGAATTTATAACTAATGTGGATTATTAAATGTTCAGTTTAAGATGCCAGAGAAAGAGAGAGAGAGAGAAAGAAAGAGAGAGAGACTAAAATTCACAGACATAAGTAAGAGGCAAATTTGGTCCTCCCTTATGTTAAGTTTAGACAGGTGAACAGTCTAGGGTGGATGAGTGGGTCTACTCTCTAAGGTCACCAAGTGCTATGTTTCTTCTGTCTTATGGTTCTGCTGTCCCTTAGGTTGTTGTCCACAACTCCTAGCTGAAGCTGTCTCACCACCACAGTGTTTTCTTTCCAGCCTTTAGGAAGGGAAAGGAGTAAGTAGAGGAGAAGCTGCTTCTTTTTAATGACATGACCTGGAAGTTGCACTTATCTCTCCAGCTTACATCCATCTGGTCAAAGAGCCTAGCTGCAAGGGAAGCTGGAAACATGTCTAGCTCTGTGTCCTTGTTCCCTGACAACACTCCTGGGGTTTGGTTACCCAAAGAATAAAGATTAGACTGGATCTCAGGAGACACTTAGCTTAAGTAAAAGTACTGTGGTTTCTGTCATGCAAAGGAATGAAAGTTGGGACTTAAAAGCTGATAAACTTTGGGAGGCATTCATTCAATATGTAACAGCCACCATGTACTAAGGATATGATGTTTTTCTCATGGCCATATTGTCCAGTTACCCTTTGCAACAGCATGGATGGACTTGGAGATTATCATGCTAAGTGAAATAAGCCAGCCAGAGAAAGACAAGTACCATATGATTTCACTTATATGTGGAACCTAAAGAACAAAAATAAACTGATGAACAAAATAGAAACAGAGGCATGGACACATGGAACAGCCTGACAGCTGTCAGAGGGGAGGGAGACTGGATGGTAGAAAGTGAAGGGATTAGTCAAAGAACATATATGCATAACTTATAGACACAGACAACAGTGTGGTGATGGCCATAGGGAAGAGGGCGGAGGGGCTGGGAGGAGGCAGGCAAGAGGGGGAAGAATGGGGACATTGCAATCGTGTCAACAATAACAATAGAGAAAAGCGACAATTAAATGGAAAATAGTAACGCGTGAGGATGTTGAGATTGGGGAGATACACATACTATGAAAACACAGAGCAGAAGAACCTAACCTCATCTAGCGACAGGAGGATCAGTGATGGTTCTCTGGGGTGATCAACACTGAGGTGGGACTTCTGTGCAAGGTCCTATTTGGGTAGAAAGTGGAAATTGTTCCAAGGGTAGGAATCAAAGACACAGTGCAACTGTAATGAATCTTCCAAAGACAGAAGTCATTTACAAGGCTGCTACAAGAAATCGTAACCCAAGGCAGGCGCAACAGGAAAGCTATGTAGAACTTGTCCAGAAAGGAAGAAGGGTTACTGAGTCGGGAGGAAATTTTCTTGGCACCAGTCTTGTAGCAAAGTATAGAATCATGATGAGCCCCAGATTCTGGGTCATCTGCAGTGATTTGAAACATGGACCTGGTTATGGTTTGGCTGCAAGCAACAATAAATCGATCAAGCTTTTCAACAAGAATTAGATTATTCCTATAATTCCCCATTAATCACGTCTTTTGGAAAGGTAGGAAGCGGTAGGAATCACATCTGTTTGGTTGTTTGGCACTGAAGTATTAGCTCTTCTAGTGTTCTCTGGTGTTTCTTTATTAAAAAATGTTGTAAGTTTGAATCATGATGAAATGTATTTTATTTGGAGAGTTGCTTTTGAGGGTGGATAGCAAATTGTCCTGGAAGAAAAAAGGTCAGGAAAAAATATTGCAAGATAATGATTAGGTAGAAATGGGAACTTACTTGACAGTATTTGCTAGTTTGGAACAAAACATCTCATTTTTTTTTTCCTGCTTTGGAACAGGGTATCTCCTTTTCTCTATATATATTTTATTAGGTTTTGGTTTAAGTGCACGTTCTGAACTGCTGCATGCCTTTAATTTTGCCTTTCTTAAGATTATTCACTTACAAGCATTTACCGAGTGCCTGCTATGGTGAAGTGTTGCAGGCTCTGGGCGTTGCAGGTGTTAAGGCGGTGACAATGAAAAAGGCAGCCTTGGTTCGTGCCAAAGTAGAGTGCAGTGCCGGGGACCGAGGCACGCCACCCCTCAGCTTTATTTCTGAAACGCTGCGTGTCTTTGGCCGGTTACTCAGCCTCTCTCTTATATAAAATTCCGAGCCTATAATGAGAACGATTATATTATTATTATTTTTTTTTTCCCTTTCACTCTTCATTCCTACCCTGTGGCATAATCCTGCCACATCTGGTTCTTTCACTGTAGCGAGAACATGATGCATCTTTGACAAAACCAAGTGTGGAGCACACGAAGAGCGTCTCCTTTCTAAGACCATTTTGACAATGACCCTGAAAGTATTTGCTAGAAGGAGGGATAGCTTCCCCATTACAGACACTCCATATTTTTACTCATAAGAGAGAAACTTAGCTGTTCCTTGGAATTCCGTGTCCAGCCAAGGCCATCCATGTCCATTGTCTACTACACTTTAGAGACGGGCTAATTGGAAGAATGGAATGTAGGAGGGTTTTTCTCCCAGTGTCTGACTGGAGTAATGCCATGGGAGGGTCTTAACGTTAACGGAGTTTTGTGCTAGGCACTGTGTCACATGTATTACCTTGTTCAGGGCAAGATCAGGTCAACAATGAAGCATTATTATTCCCATTATAAAGATGAGTAGGTTGAGGTTGAGAGAGGCAGAGTTACAGCTGATAAGGTCTCTTTAAGACTCCCATGTCCATGCTGCCTTCCATTAAAATGTTTTCCCTCGAGCCAATGGAATCCAGACACTTGATTAGTCTGGTTGGGGTAGCCCCGCATCTTTCAGAAATCCAGGTGAGTTACACCTGCCTGGGAGAGCAAGCTCCTCCGAGGCTGGAGCACGATGGGACCGTTCTGAGAAAGCGTGTTGGCTGAAATCGTGTTGCTTGGCCTGCGTCTCGCTGGCAGCATCAGACCATCTTTGTCTAGCAAAGTGACTGGAGTTCATCACCCTGGCTTTTCTTCAGTTGGGCCGTACAGATACCAGTAAAACATTAATTTTTTTTTTATGTCTAGGGTTTTGAAAACTTGCTTCAAATCTGTGTCTGGACCAGGTCTGCAGAGAATGTGTGCAAACACCTTACCAGCAGCAGCAGCTGTCCCGGCCCATCGTGTTGTGCTGCAGTTACCGCCGCAGGCCTCTGGAGGCTGGGTGCGGTTTACCTGTCGCGGAATCCCCAGCACAGTGCCTGGCCACAGCTCAGCAGGTGTCCACTGAAATTACCCAGCACCCCTGTGTTTCTTGTTTGCAACTATATGAATCAGATTCAAATTCAAATAGATAATTGCCAGTCAGGTCATTTCCAACTCTGTATTCTTGGGGCAAGTGTGGACTTGGTTTACCTTTACTTTTTACACATTGTCTTCATGCCGCGTCCAGCCTGCTCAGGGCAAAGCCATCTCACTGTGGCATGTGGATTCCTGGTCCCGCCCCTGGTGGCCCTCTGACAAACGCAGCAACGTTTGCCGCACCATCACTTCACCTGTAGCTGTACCTGCCAACTTTTCCAAGCCAAAAAGGAACTCTGGAGAGAAATTAGGGGGAGCCCATAGTGACCTTGAAATATATTAAATTTGTAGAGCTGCTGGGAAGATGGCTAACTTCTCACTAGCACGGGAAGAGCAGAGAGAAGTGCCTGAACGAGGACAGCTGCTCTGTGGTCTGAGGGGTCGATGCGCGTTTCTGCTGTTAGCGTCACTGTGGTCTTTTTACTCATGTTGGCAGTGCTCTGGTGGTTAGTTTCAATGATTTTCTTTATTGTGACTTCCAGATCAATCTCCTACATGTTTGTTCCATTTAACCTGTATTCCCTAGGTTATTTCGTAAAGCAATTTATTGAACATTATCCTAAATTGAACTGCATTCACTATCCCTTGACCCAATTACTTAAGTGGTCCATATCCATCGGATTTTGATTGTCTGCTCTCTTGCTATTTACTTTCCCTCTAATTTCATCATCAGTTGCAAAAGAGACTGTTTAGTTCTGGTGTCTCTTCCTTCCCCAACCATCTTCCGTTTGGGCAGTACAACTCATAAAGGCAGCTGTTCTCTTTTGAAAAATCCCAGTTCTTCTGTCCGAGTATGGTTTATTTCAACAGTTCAATTCTGCGAAGATCTATGAAGTGCCTGCTTTGTGATAGGACTCAGCGGAGAGTTATCTGCGTGCCCCCTTTCTCCTTTGGAGCGAGCTTGCTAGACAGAGGTCTCAGATCTCTGGGCGGGGTATCTTAGCTCTGGACGCTGTCAGATGGTCTTCCAACACCAGTTTCAACCGCTGGGTACCTTTCAACACTCCGCTCACAGGGCGCAGCAAACGTCCAGTGGCGTAGGCGGCTGCGATCATTCATGTGTCTGTAATTTCTCATTCATGTTCAAGCCCTGTTTCTTCAGGTGTTCTATCAGAGTCCTTAGTCTGGGTTCTACTCTTTGTCTAGTGGAAGTTGTATAATGTGCTTGGTCCTGGTTCATGTCATGAGTTGTAAAATAAAAAAGTCAGTTTCAGTACAATTTGTCACTCCCCACCCTTAGAATTTTCTCTTTAAACTTCTGACCTCAAGGAAGATTCACCATCTTCCTTCATTTCTGCTAACCCTTGTAAACCGGCAGTTTTTATTGGCCTTCAGACTTGTGTAAGTAGAGCTAGTGGTGGGAATGGAAGTGGTTTTCTCTGGGAGACCTGATTATTTATTCTATCTGAGTGAAGACATCTTCCAACAGGCCCTCTTTTGGTCTTGTCTGATTTCTACCCTGGTGTGAAAGGGCTATGTTGCTAAGCTTTTCTGTTATTTGTTATTCCCATACCCATCTTGTTAGTTGGTTCTGCTGTCACCAATTTGCTGCTTAAAGCGCATCACACCCGATTCTCCTTGCTAGCCCACCGCCCAGGCACAGGTGAGTTCTGCTCTCCTGCAGCGTCCTGGCCTATGGAGTCCCAGTGGGTCCCACCAGGATTTGACCTGTTCTCATGAGGCGGAAGTCAGACCTTGTCTAAAGCTACTTAGTAGCTGAGTAGCTGAAAACCCAGAAATTCCAGATTTGGGGATATTTGTCCGGATCACTCAACCATGCCGTAGTTCAAGCCACGGGTTAGATTTTGAGTGACAGTGATTTGATTCAACCATGACATTGAACAGGAGATTGAATTACCGGAGTGTCGAGTTTGCTGAAGGGAAAGACAAAACAAAGTAGGAGAAACAGTGGCAATGGAGGGAGGCGGAATTTGCTGGGAGAATGGAAGGAAATGGAATCAGTCTGCTGTTTTGAAAGAGCCGAGGCTGTGGGGATTACGTTAATGAGCCCATGGGGTATTTTATTTTTAAAGTTATATGTAATTCAGGCTCTATGTGAAACGCTTTCTTGTTTATAGCAAAAATAAGGTCCTGCTCATTAGCCCTCCCCCCAAAAAAAAACCCAGCAAAAACCACAACACTAAAAAAGAAACAAACGTTTGGGTCCTAAAATATGACCTTTAGTCTCAGAAATGAATCTCCTTTCCTTTCTTTTTGGATTTATTCTATTGCAAATGGAATAGAAGGGTTTGCTCCCTCATTTTATCCCTGCCCCTCTTCCTGATGGTGTCTGGATTCAACTCGACTCTCTTATTGGTGTGAAGATATGGCCATTTGGCAAATAATTGGAGGAAATAGGAGGACTTTTTTTTTGTTTGCAGCCATATTGCATTCCAAAAGGAAACGTGGTTCTATTACAAGTTTGCTACACTTTAAATGTCTGGGCTGTGATACAACTGTGCACTCGCAACAAGGGAGGGTGTTTTGAACCTTAGGTGTCACGTGTTCTTTTTATGGAATATGCTGTTTCCTCTATTGGAGATTCAAAATTTTCTGCAAAAATATACTTCTTTGCTAAAGGATGGTTTTTCTTACTCTGGAGAATTCAAGAAGAATATCTAATATAAACACATAGACTAGTATGAAAAATTTTATCCTTGTCTCTAAGAAGCTTTTGCTTTTATCTTGTGTGCAAAATACATTGTTTCAGAACTTCCCAACCCTCACGTCCTGCTACAGTGTATTCGACAATAGGACATCAATTTTCTCTATTCACTCTGTCAACTAAACACGCTTCCCCTTCAATTTATTTGTCTCAATAGAATGAGACTGGCTACTTTTGTCATTTGGCATTTGTTATAGTAGCTTGTATTTTTTCCAGATGACTTTAGTGTGCATGTCAGCACTATATACATAAAGCCCTGTTTTTTAAATAAAGTAGAATTCAGCCTCACCCTTTTATATAGAAGAAAATAGAGCCACATGGAAAGATTTCATTTTTCAAATGGACTTTTAGCAGACAGAAAATCTAAACTCCGTTTTTGTAGAAGACAGGATGAGCTTGTTTCATGTCGTTCTCACTGTCGACTCTGAGTTTGAAGAGCGTTGCGCTGACTCTCGGCTCTGCATCGTGCACAGCGCATTTCTTGCCCTTGCGCACAGACAGATGTGAATCATAAGGGGGACTTGGGCAGATACTTTGGACAGCCGAAGTCAGACATTCTTGGACACTGATGCAATCTGGGTTTCAGGAGAGAGACTGCAAAGCCCCGAAGACCTTTATTGGTTCCACGATGAGGTGCTGGGGCGAACCCAGGCCGAGTAATGGCATCTGTGGCCCCCGATGAGTTGACACTTAGAAAGGCCAGCTACACCGGAAACCGGTTTCCCAAGAGAGCGGGCCCCCCTTCACTTGGAGATCTTACTTACCACTTTAGAATTTGAAGAAAACTCTCATGTTATCACGGAATAAAGATGTCAGCCAAGAAACGTCCTGCCTGGAAGACATCTGCCCTGTATATGCGTGTAACAGTCTGCTGTTTGAAAAACAGTGATCATATGCAATGCGGCTTGTAATCTACACCTTGCTTGAGACAGACAATGGCTGCAAATGGAAATACATCTGGGTTTCCTTAAAATACCAAGCACCACAGTCACTTACGAATGTGTAAACAGTGATTGCAGTCAGCCACGGTTGGGTGGCATCCCTTCTCACCTCCAGAGTGCGCGGGGGCAGGCTGCAGGTTCCCAGGATGTGTTGTCATAGATGGAGGCTCAGGGGGCGGGGGAGGAAACGCAGACTCCAGTGGGAACGGCGCAGTCACAAAGGGGAGCAGCGAGGAAGGTTTTCTTTACCCGTGAGCTGCTCTTGGCTATTTCTATATGAACAGTGGCTTGAACACTATAGAAAAAGCTGGGTAAGCATATTCAAAACTGTATCTTTCTTAACAAAATGATTGGCAGCAAGTATGGATTAATATGAGAGATTTAATAAAAGTTTGAATTGAAAGCAGCTGTAAAGTTATTAAAAATCAAGCAAGAAGGGATAGTGTGTATTCTTCTAGCTGTTTTTTTTTCTGGATTCTTTTTATTTCGGTGATATCTAATGGTGCATAAATAAGACTTTCGAGATTCTTATTTTATTGTAGTAAATAAAATTTAAATATTTTCATATACCATAGTATGTCTTCCCTTGCTGTACTTGGTATCTAATGTAGGTTATTTCAAATTTCAGGTTGCCAGTGATTACTGAGTGGGAAAATCTAATTTAGTGCTTCGCGACCAGCATTTTCCTTTTAATGTTTTACTGAAGTATGATTTACATACAGAAAAGCGCACGTACAGTTTGCTACATTCTCACCAATTCCACACACTGCTGTTACCAGCACCTAGATCAGGAAGCACCCGCTCTCTAGTAGCCCCCCCCCACCCCCCAACTACAATTTCCTTCAAGTCACTGCCCCTCCAGAGGTGGCCCATTGCCCTGACTTACAGCAGATTTTCAGACTTTGTATAACTAGAGTTCATGTAGTATGAACTCTTATACGTCTCATGTCATGCGTAGAACATTTATCCATCTTATCGCAAATAATTGTAGCGCTCCATTGTGTGAATATAGCAACACTTATTTACCTGTTCGTCTATGGATGAGCCTGTGAGTAGTGCCCAGTATTTGGCCCTATGAACATTTCCTTTGTTCACATCACTTAGGGTTGCGAATATTCAAAACCAGTTTAGTGGTGGACCCAGGCACTCGCTCTGCTGAGTATATGCCTAAGAGTGAAGTTGTCGTGTCGTTGAGTGTGGAATACTCCAATTCAGTGGATCCTACCAGAGTTTCCCTAAGTGGTTCAACCAATTCCAAATTGAATATAACAGAATAAGGTGAAATAGAATAGAGTTGAATGGAATGGAAAAGAAAATGGAAGCTTGCCGTAGTAGTAATTATTGTTTCCTCAGACCTTCGTTTCAATTACATGTTTATGTTTGTACTAGATCTTAGTATGAAACATACCTTTTTGTCCCAAATTTCCGTTAAAAAGTACCTGCCTCATCCTAAGGCGCAAGTCCAAACGATGACACTGACTGTACTGCTCTGCTGAGCAGTGGACACTGCCCTGGGGCCAGTGAGGAGCAGAAAAGGCTTTGTCCAGAGCAGGGAGCTCCTAAGCTCTTTCAGGATCTGGACCAACTCCAGCAGTTTGGAAATATGCTGTGATAGGGCTGCACAGAGAAATGAAAGCATGAGCTCGAATCATCATTTGTGATTCTGAGACAGCCAGAATGGTACCTGGATAATTTCATGGTATCATTCCTGGTCTTGGGTGCTGAGAGGACTTGTGGAGTGTCCCTTAAAAAGCCTCTCCTCACACACAGTTCATTTTACCCGGTTCCTCAGCTAGGCAGATAACCACTCCCCAAGTCCAAGGCAAAAGGCTAATTCCATAGTAATAGGGAAAACGCGTAGTTCGCACACAAAACACATTTGCCTGGAATTGCTGGGTCAAAAGGCAGTTCCATTTTTAGTTTTCTGAGAAAATTCCATACTGTTTTCCACAGTGGCTGTACCAGTCTGCAATCCCACCAACAGTGCACTAGGGTTCCCTTTTCTACACTTGCTCTCCAACACTTGTTGTTTGCTGATTGGTTTACGATGGCCATTCTCACCGGTGTGAAGTGATATGTCATTGTGGTTTTAATTTGCATCTCTCTGATGGCTGGTGAAGTGTAGCAACTTTTCATATGTCTCCGGGCCCTCTATATGTCCTCCTTGGAAAAATGTCTGTTCAAGTCTTTCGCACATTTTTTATTGGGTAGTTTATCTTCCTGGAGTAGAGTTGTGTGAGTCATTTATATATTTTGGAGAACAAACCCTTGTCTGAGGTATCACTAGAAAATATGTTTTCCCATATAGTTGGTTCTTTTTTCATTTTAATGTTGTGTTCTTTAGCCATGCAGAAGCTTTTTAATTTGATGAGGTCCCAATTGTTTATTCTTTCCTTTATGTTCCTTGCTCCAGCAATTCCACTGCTGGGATTCTATCCGAAGAACTCTGAAACACCAGTCCAAAAGAATCTATGTACCCTAATGTTCATAGCAGCACAATTTACAATAGCCAAGTGCTGGAAGCAACCTAGGTGCCCATCAGTAAATGAATGGATCAAAAAACTACAGTACATATACACAATGGAATTCTATGCAGCAGAAAGAAAGAAGGAGCTCCTACCCTTTGCGACAGCATGGATGGAACTGGAGAGCATTATACTATGTGAAATAAGTCAGGCGGTGAGGGACAAATGCCATATGATCTCACCTTTAACAGGAACTTAATCAACAAAACAAAAAGGCAAGCAAAATATAACCAGAGACATTGAATTAAGAACAATCTGACAGCAACCAGAGGGGAGGTGAGAGGGGATAATGGGAGGGGGGAGAGGGGAAGGTTTTCAGGAACAACTATAAAGGACACATGGACAAAACTAAGGGGGGGTGGAAGCAAGGGAGGGAGGTGAGGATGGCTGGGGTGTGGGGGAGTAATAGGGGGTAAATGCAGCCAACTGTACTTGAAAAACAATAAAATAATTTTAAGAAAGACTTGTTTTCTAAAAACAATTCTGTATGTATCTAGACAAAGTCAGACAAAATAAAATAACATAAATAAAAGGAATGTCTGCCTGAGTTTCCTGGTCGGTCACCCAGAATGGTTAGGTTGCGTTCGGTAGAGAATGGGGCACGCATCATAAGAGAGAGTCTAGTATAGCTGACTGCCTGAGATCGCATCTTAGCTCTGTTGCTTCCTACCAATGTTCTCTTCCTTCCTTACCTTTCCTTTTTCTTCCTCTGCTCCTCCCTGCACTTCTCCATCCATCTGTCTGCCCCTCTCTTCTTTCCTGTTAAAGTTCTGATTGCAAGGGTAGCACCTATTACATGGAGTTGTTCTATCCTTTAGGCTTATGGGTCTATTAAAAGTGCAAATTTGATCATGTCATTTCCTTAATATCCTCCAATGTTCCCATTAGGAAACTTCTTCATGTGGCTTACAAGGCCCGGTGCCTCCTGGTCCCTCCTTAGCTCTCCAGGCCTGTGCTTTCAGCCGTATGGAATGCCTTTGGGTGCTCTGACTGTGCCAAACTCTCTGCATCTTTTGGGACTTACCATGGAGGTTTCCTCTCCCTCCTTTGTGCCTGGCTAACTCCTGCTCGTCTTTCAGGGCCAACCTTAGGTGACGTTTTCTCCAGGAGGCGTTCCCAAAGTGTGACTCAGTTGCCCTTACTCCCATTGATTCTGCTGTTTTCTAAATAAGCTTATTGTATTTGCTCATTTAATTTTCTTCCCTGCTGGATGAAGGCTCTCTAAGAGCAAGGGCAATGTCTTTTTCATTCGTTTTCACATCCTTAAAACCTGTTCATCAAGTCAGTCATGAAACATGGGGGTATTCTCTGAAGAATAGAATTGCAGATGGCTTTTTCATTTTTGTCTGTCTTTTTATCAGTTGTGACTAATTTTCTACAATGAACATGCATTACCTGTGTTGTAAAATTGTGAAAGTTTTGAAACAAGTTAAATATCAAAGCATAAATTGAAAAAAACCCCAGAGGACTGTAGGAAAATGGTGAAGTGTGGCAACACAGTAGTGAGCCTGTTACCTGTGGCTGCTGTTTAAAGGGGAACTGAATTCAGTGTCCCTGGCTGCCTCAACCCCGCAGCTGTATTTGTTAGTGGGACTTGGGGGTGTGGAGATGGTAGGGTCCAACCTGTCCAAGGCAGGTGGAGTCAGAGAGGAAGTGAGGGCGATGAAGGGGGAGAGGGTCATTTAGGAGGGCCAGCTGGGCCAGCTGTGAAAATTCTTTGGGAACCGGAAGAAAAGAAAGGGGTTCCAAGTATAAGAAAAATAGGAGCTGTAGACCAGGAAGCATGAGAAAAGGCCAGAGGAATAAGAAGTGCAGAGTGCAGTAGAGAGAGAAAAGAGGGATAAAGGAAAGACAAAGGAATAATTGGGCTCAGTAGGGAAAAATACGTGAGATCATATTTAGGGAACAGGTCAGGAAGGCACAGAGAGGGAGACTGCGGCGTGCCGGACACCTGGTCTCCAGCTGGTGGCAGGTCCGCCTCGTTCGGCCCTCCAGGTGCAGCCATCACAGCCACGGGGTCCTGCAGGGATTCCTGTGAAGTCCCCTTCGGGTCACTCTTTTCTTTGGGAGGTTTTGTCTTCCAAACGTAAGTGCACTGGGCCTCCGGTGTAAGCCATTTATGTCAGTTTTGAAATGTGAGTGTTCATGTGAACTTTTCCTAGCCTGCTGTGTCCGTGTGCCTGGGACAAAAGACATGACTTAGCTGTCAGTGCACAGAAGAATGCGGCCTGCTTGTAGGTCAGGTCGCGAAGCAAAGCCGTTTGAAGTGTGGGGCCCCTCTCGGGAGACAGCCGTGCGTCCACGCAGCACTTGTCAGCTGTGCTGAGGATGGAGTGGAGGACAGCAGGGAACATCCAGGAGAGCACTATATGAATGGAAGGGCGCCATAAAGTGTTTTAAATGGGTGTGAAGTCTGGTTTGAAGTGTGGAGGTCGGAGGGTACGTTCTCTTTCCCCTGGAGCCCAAGTCATTCTCTGGCAGATTTTCAGAAAACTAGTCGCCATGGGTACAGGACGGCTGCACTGAAACACACGGGCCTTGAGTCTTCTCACTAGTCTCTCAAGGGGAAGCCTGCAGGCCAGGGTCCCCTGCCGATCAGGTTTCCTTGGGCCCAGGTCCTACTGTATCATTTATTTTGTTATCTGGCCATAGATTCTACTGTCAACCATGGATAGTTGGTTTTGGAGATGCATATTCTTGGCCAGTGTCTAGTAAATCTGCCTAATAAAATTGACCTTGAAGTTGAAAGAGCTAAGACAGGGGGTTAGATGACCTTTATTATTCCTTGGGAAGAACTTAACCATCATGATGTGATTAAATTCAATATATTGGGTTGTGTAATGAAAAGCTTGCTTTACACTCTGCCCTTGACTTTATTCATAAGGTGGCAGAGATTATTGTTGAGTTGCATTGTTCAGTTTTTGACCAATCTCCGAAAGCAGAGTTAGGCAGAGCGAGGATGGCCCATTGGCTCTAGCGACTCATCCTTTCTGGTCTTTGGCATGGAATGCAGGCAACGTTCTAATCTTTTGATGCTGCTCTCCCATTGGGATGATTCACATCTAGTACAGTGTAATCCAGCGTTCGAGTGTAATATAATATGGTCCGTTGTGGAACATTCTGTTTGCAGATACCCATGCTCATAAGGAAAATACTGAGGCTCATTCATGTCTCTGTCTTTGGGAAATAATTATGATGTTGTAGATGTGGCATGAACTTGGGAATGAGACAGTCCTAGATTCAAATCTGGGCTCTCCTATATGCTTACTGGAAAGCCTGGGAGAAGTTATTGAACCTCATAGACTCACAGTTTTCTTACCTGTAAGATGGGGATAATAATAGCTATTCATGAAAATAGCTGTGAATGCTAAATAAGAAAATGTGTGTATATTAGAGTTTTTGTTGCTGACAGCAGAATTTACCTGTGCTAATTTAAACAAAAAAGTCTTTATTGGGTTGGCCAAAAATTCATTTCTTTTTTTCCACAGGGTGGCTCTAGAAGAGCTTAGTCGTCTAATTTCATTGAAACAATTTTGTTAGATTGTATTGTGACAGCTGTCATACCAGCGCACATTAAAAAACTTGTCAAAACTGGTGAATTTTTGTGTAGCCATTTTAATATTGAAGATGGAAGAAAATAAGCAACATTTCCTGCATTTTATGCTTTATCATTTCAAGAAAGGTAAAAATGCAACTGAAACACACAAAAACATTTGTGCAGTGTATGGAGAAGGTGCTGTGACTAAGTGAATGTGTCAAAAGTGGTTTGTGAAGTTCTGTGCTGATTTCTCACTGGACGATGATGCTTCATGATCAGGTAGACCAGTTGAAGTTGGTAGCGATCAAATTGAGACATTAATTGAGAACAATCAACGTTGTACCACATGGGAGAGAGCTGACATACTCAAAAGATCCAAATCAATAAAGTTATTGGTGAAAATGTGTCTTTTATTTTATGGGACAAAACCACACTAGCTTTTCGGCTGAGCCAGTACTAAGGGATGTTAGCTCACAGTGTTACTGGGAGTGCAGGAGGGTGGCCTCAAGGCGGGGCCTCCAAGAATCACACTGCAGAGCAGGCTTGCCAAGAGAGCTGTGGCCACAGTGAGGCCCAGGTCAGGCTCAGCCTGTTACCTCTGCGCTGATCAGACATTGATATATCAAAAGCTGTTATCACTGTTGTCAGTCCTGGGAGAGCCAAATGCTTCGACCTTCATGCTTACCAGGAGAGCTGGACTCAGTGGAGTGGCTTCCACATCCCACTGGGCGCTTCTCTCTCCTCTGGTCCCAGCATGCTCTGCTTCGAAGGGATATGGTCCTTTTTACGAAGACTGCTTCCAGATGCCCTGCATTGTGTCCTCTGATCTTTTATTGCTGTCTTACTACCCAGAATGACTTTGCTTCTGCTCTCCAGCCAAGAAAACCTAGTAACCTTAAAGGCAATACTCAAGTTCTCTTGTTCCAGGCTTCACAGGACCAAGTCATGTCTCCGTCCTTCAAATTTTAAAATGCTCTCTCTTGGGTTACCCTCATTTCTCTGGTATCGCTGTCTTTGCCTGTTATTGAAAATTTTATTGTGTGATTTTTTTTTTTTTGCATTTTAATCCGTTCTCAACTAAACTGTTTCTTAATAGCAAAGATACCTATAAAGTGTGGTGAGCTCCTTGGTAGTGAGCGCACCGTGTATATTCAACAAGTACTTGTTGGTGACAAACCAACCGGCCTGTCAGTGTACTTAGGATGGGCTCCACTGGGAGCTGTAGTGGACGCTGCGATGCACTCACGGATCTCCCTTTGGGCTTTATTCCTCCAGGCGCTTCACCTCGACTGGGAACAACTCTGAAGGGCCAGCGGCCCCCGTGGGGCTGGCAGAGTGTGGCCGAGACCACATGACAGCCCAGCATCTTCCCTGTTCTCAGTCCTGTTCTGAGGCCCTTCTCTTCCTTACCTGATGGTTTTGAGAGTGCTTGCTAATCTCCGGGGGTTTTTCTGGGGTACAGCCCGCAGCAGAAACCGTGTGGCATGGTAAAAACAGCAGGCACTTTGAAGGTTCTGACCCTGGTTTGGTGTGTTTGAGAGAAAAAGAAGCGGTTCATATTTTGGCCAGTGATTTATGCCTGCGCATTTGAAGTCGGAGCCATGCAGTTGTTGTCAGTTTCAAATGAGGCTCCTGACAAA
>PVKM010018318.1:0-25142 GCA_004027735.1 Carollia perspicillata
AGCAACTCACAGAACTCAGGAAACCCATTTGCTCACTAGATTACTAGTGTATTATGAAAGGATGTAACTCAGAGACAGCCAGACAGAAGAGACGCAGAGGGCAAGGTATGTGTTAAGGGCGTGGGCCTTCCATGTTCTCTCTAGGTAGGAGACTCTTAAAACTCCAAGTTTTCATCCACTGGGAAGCTCTCTGATTTCCGTCCTTTAGGGTTTTTATGGTGGTTTCATTAAATAGGCATTATTGAGTAAGTTATCCACCCCTGGCCCCTTTTCTCTCCCTGGAGGTCAGGGGGAGGGGACGGAAATTTCCAACACTCCAATCACTGGATTGGTTCCCCTGGCAACTAGCTCTCACCCTCAGGTGATTTAGGTAGCTACCTCTCAAAAGTCACTTCATTAACATAACAAAAGACACCTTTATCTCTTTCAACAGGCTTAGGAAATTCCAAGAGTTTTAGAGACAAGCTCTTGTACTAGAAATAGGGCCAAAGCCAAATATCTATTTCTTATTATAAACCACAATATTACAATATGCAGTAGAATATTGTTTAGCCGTAAACAGGAGTGAGGTTCTGATACATGCTATGACATGGATGAAGCTTAAATACATTCCGCTAAGTAAGCCAGACACAGAAGAACAAATATTGTATGATGTAACTCATAGAACAGGCAAATTCATAGAGCTAAGAGGTAGATTGGAGTCACTAGAGACTGGAGGACAAGGGAGTGGTAAGTTACAGTTTAACAGGTACACAATTCTGTTGGGAGTGATGAAAATTTTGGAACTAGCTAGTGGAGATAGTTGTACGGCATTGTAAATGCAGTGCCACTGATTGGTTAAAATTGGTTTGAATGGCAAATTTTGCATTTTCTATATTTTACTACAATAAAAATGAGAGATTCTCATGGGGTATTTTTCAAATGTCTTTGAACTCTAATGCCCTAGATGGGCTAATGGAAGAAGAGGAAACTGATGCAGGCCAGGAGAGACACGTTGGAATGAGTCCACTAGAACGTTGTTAAAGACAGTAAAACCAAAGACAGCGAATGGGAAGCTACAGGCCAAGCCCAGCTGGGAGATGTGTTTTGTTTAGCCTTTGCAGCGTTTACCAACACAGTATTTACGATTTTAAAAAATTAGTCGGGTAAAACGTAAAATCTGGGGAATTACTATGAAAAATTCTGACTTCTTGAAATATTGAGAGATCTAGTAACAACCAGACCCATGCTGTCCTCTGGCTGGAGTTATGCCGCAGTGGCTTCCCTCAGGCCGTGTGTGCACACGCTCCCACAGTCCCTCAGGTGCTCTTGGTCTTATTCCCAGCTGACCTCATTAATCTCTGTTACTTTGCCCTCCTGTGGCATTTGAACTTGTGGCCCCTAGCCTGCATCAATGATCAGGTGAATTGTTTCTGAGAGTCACGTGCCTAGGCTGCCAGTTTCTTTAAAGAAAAGTGGTAAAGAAATTTCTTTCTCTATGAGTACCTCTCCTACCTCATCCACAACATGGAAATGGCTGTTCTATGCTACCACGTAAGGTTTCAGGTTCCTGTAACCCACATAAATGTGTGTGATAATTTCAGCATAGAGTTCTGAAGAATACTTAAGGAAATGATTCATGCATGTAGTTTCTGAAATTTGATCTTTGCTTCCGAGAATATTCAAATATTTTATAGCTACTTATAAATTCTCTACTTGTATTTGTTTATTTTTTATTTCAAAAAAGTCAAAAATAGGCCCTGGCTGGTGTAGCTCAGTGGATTGAGCGCAGGCCTGCAAACCAAAGCATCTCCAGTTTGATTCCCAGGCAGGGCACATGCCTGGGTTGCAGGCCATATTCCCAGTATAGGGTGTGCTAGAGGCAACCACACATTGAGATTTCTCTCCCTCTCTTTCTACTTCTCTTCCCCTCTTTCTCCTTCTCTTCCCCTCTCTCTAAAAAAAAGAATAAATAAAAATCTTTTTAAAAAAGTCAAAAATATTACATTAATGTTGAAAGAAAATTTAAACAATACACAGAAATACATAAAAGTAAAGGTACTTCCTGTTTTACCTCCCCAGAGAGAACCACACTTCAAAGGGGGTTGTTATTCCTTTTGGACTTTCGTTTTTACTTCTATGTTTATTTTTGTACAGACAGTTATGTAGAAATTTGTCTGTGTATTTATATGAACATAGAAACATATACATCTTTTTTCCACAAAACTGAATTATGGTATTTACTGCTTTGCAACTTGCTTTTTTACAAAAAATTTTTGATTATCCTTTTATGTTTATATTTTATTTACTTTAATTTTAAAATTACAGTTGATAGTCAATACTATACTGGTGTCAGGTATATAGCATTGTGGTTAGATGAGGAGATCCCCCGATAGCTCTAGTACCCACCTGGCACTGTACATTGTCATTACAATATTTTTGACTCTGTTCCCTATGCTCTATTTTACATGACTGTTCTATAGCTGCCAATCTGTGCTTTGTCCCTTCACCTTTTTTACTCAGTCGCCCAACCTTCTTCCCACCTGACAATCAGCAGTTTGTTCTCTGTATCTGAGTTTATTTCTGTATTTTTAAAATTTATTTTGTTTTGTATAAGTGGAATCATATGGTATTTGTCTTTGTCTGAGTTATTTCACTTTGCATAATGCTGTCTAGGTCCACCCATGTTGTCGCAAATGGTAAAATTTCATTCTTTTCTTATGAGCAAGTTAGCAACCTGTTTTTTTGTATTTTTTTTTTTTTGCCTCCAAGTATTTCTTATTAGTTAAGCCACATTTCCATATTCCAGGGAAGGATGTACCCAGGTCCCTATTCACCTCCCTGGGAGAAAGATGGCAAACAGAGGAGACATGAGGTGCAGCCAGTTCCGATTTTCCCAGGAAAGATGATTTCTGCCCGGCAGTCGTCCAGGCCAACACCCAGGACATGTGGCAGAGGGACCTGTACATTCTCCAGTACCATTCACACATGGAGACGTCATCTCCTGTGACAGTCATTGCCTTCTCACAGTGGCAGAAGTCTAGGTAATTCTGCCAACAATTTCTGGTCTGGTTCTGGTTGGGGACGTAGCTGCAAAGAGGGGCAGTGTGGTAGTTCTTGATTTCGGTCTTGATGTTTTCTGCCATGTCATTTAGTCCCAAAGAGGCCTCTGAAGCAATCACAGCTGGATGCGACCCTCAGCAAAGACTGTTTTCTTTACAATATCTTATAATCAGTTTTTTCTTAACTCTAACCCTAAACCTATACTTAACCTTTACCCTAACCCTAGTTCAAATCCTAATTCTAGACCTAACAGTAAACCTACCTTCAAATCTAAACCTAACACTAACACTAATTCTTAATCTATGAGTGGGGACCCCAAAACCAGAATTTATTTATAAAAAATTGTGTATTAATTCTTACATGTTGAAACTTCAGTCACCTTCAAGTACTCTTCATTTGATGCAATCCAACTATTGAGACATTTTTTCCACTGCTCAAAACAGTTCTTGAACTCATCAACTTCAATGCCTTTTAATGCTTCTGCCATTTTTTGTTTCACCTCTTCTACATCGGCAAAATGTTTCCCTTTGAGTACTTTTTTCACCTGGGGAGAATGAAAAACATCTTGCAGTGTGATTGGGTAAATGCAGGGGGGTATGGGATCATGTCATTTGGGGTCAAAAACTGCTGAACACTCTATGTTGTGTAACAGTAGTGCTTATAAAGCTGCCATCATGAAATGGGCAAATGCATTGAGTCTTTAAAAAAATTCACTGAAGCCAAATGCAGCCACTCACAACAACATCAGCTGGTACACTGATACAGATGGGTTCCTGGAACACTTACCTGGTAGGGGAAACATATACAAGGGGCCTGCCCTCCAGAAGATAATTCCAGTTTTATTGGCTTCCCCCTTGTATAACTAACCTTAAACTTAATTCTAAACCCTAAAGTTAATTTTAACCTCAACTCTAACTCTAAACCTAACACTAACCCTAATCTGATCCTTAACTCTAAACATAAACCTAACCCTAAAACTAATCTTAATCCTAATCTCAACCCTAAACCTAACCCTCATCCTAAAACTAATCTTTAACCTCAAACCAGACCCTAATCTAATACAAATCTTAAACCCAACGCTAACTCTAACATTAATCTTCTCCTAGTAAATAAATTTACCCCAACCCTTACTATAATACTAAATTTAACTGTATCACTAACCCTATCCTTAGTCTAACATCAATTTAATCCTAACCCTAAACCTAACCATACTTTAACCCTACTCCTAAACTCAACCTTAACCGTAACCCTAAACTTAACCCTGACCCTATACCTAATTAACATCAACTGTAATTATAACACTAACCCTGGTTGGGAACTGCCCTGCCTGGTTTCAGAAACTATAACCCCTTGTGGCTAAGGCTGAGTAAAAAGACCTTGGGACCCTAAGCCACTTAGGAGACAAAGCTTATTTTCCTTGTAGGGACACTGCCTCTGCCCCCTTTCATCTCAACCTGCTTGGCCCCAGGTGGATGACTGGTTAGCCAATGATGGGTAAGATTCCTCAAAGGAGGGATGACCTAAGACAGGCATGATCGCAAAGGGGCCCTCAGAGAAGAATTTGGGGGGCTATAGAAAAAGGAGGTGATGGATCCTCACCCCTCAACTTTGACATAGCCTGAGTCCTCATTCTGTCTGCAAGAGGTCTCCTAATCTCTTGGCTGCCTTACTTCCCCTGCCTGAGTTAAGCCTAAGACAATGCCTTGAACCTGAAACAATGCCAGAGGTGGGTGTGGCCCTGTACTGGAAAGGGTGTATTCCCTGGGGCAATCAGGCCTAAGAAAGAATACATAAAATCTTATGAAACCTACTTTGTTAATACCTTCAATTTAAATGATAAGGTCCAAGCATGAAGTGAGTTTGTTCCCCAAAGTTTTATGGCCCTTTAGCTATCTGACCCTGACTCAGAATAAGCCCTCAGAGTTCTTTCAATGTTATCTATTTAATCATTACTGCCTGACAATTATTGATGAGCTTTCCATATACACCCTATATTCCTGTGCGAATTAAACACAATAAAAGCTTGTCTAGACAAGGGAAAAGGCCAGCCCTCTCTTTCACTGAGAGAGCGGCCATGTCATCCCTTTTTCTCACAGGGTTTCTGTAGTCCACGTGAATTTGTCTCATGTCATCTATAATGCCACAGACACTGCAGGGCAGTGTCTGCATCAAACCCTCACCCTAACTTCAACTCTCAACCCAACTCTAACTCAAACCCTAACCCTCACCCTACCCCTAACCCTGTACCTAACTTCAAACTTAACTTTAACCCCAACCATAACCCTGTACCTAACTCTCTACAAAATCTTAAGAGTAAACTTAACCCTAAACCTGCACCTAACCCTTACTCTAACACTAACACCTTGTACTTAACCTCAATGGTTAACCATAACCCTAACCCTAAACTCAACCCTATACTTAACCTCAAATGTATCCCCAAACCAAACATAATCCTAAACCTATAACTAAACTCAACCCAAACCCAAACCCTAACACTAACCCTAACCCTAATCTTATAACTAAACTCAATTCTCTTATTTATTTATTTTTTTGACATTCAGTATTATTTTGTATTGGCTTCAGGTGTACAGCATAGTGGTTAGACAATCATACTTTAAAAAGTGATCCCTTTGGTATTTCCAGTACCCACCTGACCTGATATATAGTTATTACAATATTATTGACTCTATTCCTTATGCTGTAATTTACATCCCTAGGACTATTCTGTAAGTACCAATTTATACTTCAAAATCCCTTTACCTTTCTTACCCAGCCCCTAACCTCCTTCCCATCTGACAACCCTTAGTTTGTTCTCTGTATCTGTGAGTCTGTTTCTGTTTCATTTGTTCATTTATTTTGTTCTTTAGGTCTCATATTTAAGTGAAATCATATAGCATTTGTCTTTCTCTGACTGACTTATTTCACTTGGCATAATACCCTCTAGGTCCATCCACATTGTTGCAAATGGTAAGATTTCATTCTTTATTATGGCCATGTAAGACTTACTTTTTTATTTTACAATATCTTGTGATCATTTGTTATATCTGCACAAATAGGAATGCTTCAATCATTGTGATGGCTACATAGCATCAGAATGTAGATGTAATTTATTTAAACATCTCACTTTTGATAGATATTTAGATTATCTCTAACTTTTACTAATACAAATTTATGGCACTGTGAACATCCGTTAGCCAAGCTCCTGGCAGTATGAAAAAAATAACTCTGAAGAGTCGATTTTTAGAAGTGGGATTATTTAGTCAAGGGATATGTGTTTTAAAACTTTGATTAGTATGGAGCCCTTGTAAAGGGCTCTTTAAAACTGTAAAGAGCCCTTTAAAATTTACATCCCCACTATCGTCGACACTGAACATTAACTCTTTGGCTTTTGCTAATGTGATAGGCAAATGGCAGTGTCTCATTTTGTTCAGTTTGCATTTTCCTTTTTATTATGTGAGATGACATATCTTTGCCTACTTTATTAGCCATTTGTATTTCCTCTTCTGGGAATTATCTGTTTATACCAAGTTGCTTAACTCTTATTGGAGCTCTGTACCTGGAGATAGGCAATCAGAGAACATGTCTGCATATCTGTAGTACCAAGAAGTGTTTCAAAAGCTAGCTCCTGGCTGGGAGTGTCTGTACGTTCCTTGCTAGTGTGTCAGGTTCCTCTTGTTGTGGCTTGTAGATAGGTATTTGAGTTAACCATTGAACAAGCAATGGTTTTCTTTTTGGGTTTTTTTTTTTGTTGTTGTTGTTGTTCAGAAGAACTAGCTAGGTGCAATGTGTAATTTAAAAGGAAATAAAATAAAAGAAATGGCAAGGGTCTGTTTGTTACTGGCCTTTAGAAGTTCATAATCTGATAGATATGAAATATACAACAAAAATAATGAAAATCATTTGCCTTTTTCAGTGCTTTGAAGTTTATATTATTTTGATAAAGAACACATGTACATAAATTATAAAAGGGGTTTGGTGGAAGTAGAAATAAGTTGGGAGTGTAGGTACTGGTATAGAACAGAAAAGGATTCCAAGAAGGACAATGGAGAGATGAAGAATGAGGTGGAAAGATTTTTATTGGCAGGAGAAACTCATGTGAAGAGACAGGACCAAAGGGTGAGATTCTGTCTTGGAAAGAAAGATCTTTTCCCTTTGGACTGAGCACAGCATTCAGAGTGCTTGGGAAGTGACCACAGGAGTGAAGATCTTGTACTAATTTTCTTTCTTCTGAGCACCATTGTTAACTTAGATCTTAGGCTTGACATAGCCTTAGATCTTCTAGTTAACTCAATCTCAAGGTTATATCATAATTTTGTTTTTCTATCAGCCCCACTCTCCCTACTGGTTTATATTGAATTAGGGTGAACTTAAATATTCTGATATTTTCACATACACCTTGTCTGTGACCTCAGAAGGGAGATGCCACATCCGAACGATCCTGTCCCTGACCTTCAGTCACAGTGACATCCATGAACTCATTGATTCCTTGATTCATCTGTTACAACGTTCCAAAGACAGGTATTGCCCACCCACTATGCATTAGAACCATGCTAGGTGTTGGGGAAACAAAGACAAACATGTCAAGGTCCCTTCCTTGTGGAACAAAGTTTATTGCAGGCTGGGATAAGTGAAGCACTTGGATACTTAGCACATTGAGCATCCCAGTCTCAGCGACAGCAGGTCCCGATCTGATCTGCATTCCTGTTAATGGGGGCTTGCCTTGCTGAGGGGCACTGCCAAGTGGGCTGCTGGTGCCTGAGACTTAGGGAATGGTGAAGTGTTAATTCACATTCTCATTTGGGGCAGCACTGGTTTTAATTTATACTGTATTTTGCTATATCTGTTCACAGAAGGTGACTATGCTTCAGCAGAAGGAGGAAGTTTACTGAGCCTTAAAATATCTTTTTCTTCTTAAGAACCAGTTGGTTTACATGATCCTCTAGTATATTAGAAAGGTGGTGTGGCTTAGTGATAGTGGCATTATTATCTAACCTATTAAACACCTGTGACTCCTTTGAAATTACTTGTGTTAAAATTGCTTGGTGTTGTGTTATCTTGTTTTATTGCTAGCTGTAAATTTTACATGTAACTGTAATGAACTTATCTAGATGAAAACGTTTAGACTTGCTGGATTTCTATATATTAATAAAATAACTTGTATTTCTTCCATATCAAATAATTCAGATGGTTTATTTATTTTAAAAAAAGTTCTTTTTTTTCAAGATTTTATTTAATTTTAGAGAGGGGAAGGGAGAGAAGGAGAGGGAGAGAAACATCAACGTGTGGTTGCCCCCCTACTGGGGACCTAGCCTGCAACCCAGGCAGGTGCCCTAGATTGGGAATTGAACCAGCAGCCTTTTGGCTCGCAGGCCCGCGCTCAATCCACTGAGCTCTGCCAGCCAGGGCACAAGTTCTCTTTTTAGAAAAGGCTGACTTAAGGATTAAGGAGGGTATAATGAATGAACACTGTCATTAAGTGTTAGAAGGTAGGGCTTCTGGCTTCATTTCTACCATTTTTAATTGTGGAGCCCTAGTCATAAACTTAGGGCCCCAGTTTCCTCTCAGGTAAAATGGAGAGCATTCGTTTGACTAAGGCGTCTTTAATGCCCCATGCAGCTGCCACAGCTAATAGCAACGTGGAACCAAATCCATGCACTCAAGGGACACAGACGGGTGCTGAAGCCAGAGACACATGACTGCCCACGTTTCTGGTCAAACATGCTCACTGCCTGGCAGCCTGCCTTCGACTTGTTCCTTCCTCCATCTACAAGCATAAGTCATTCCCTTAGCTTCACAGAGCTTCCATTTCTTCAACTATAGTATGAGACTAATGGTAGTACCTATGTTATAGTGATGTTAGAAGAATGAGATGACTTATAGAAAATCCTTACTATTGCGCTTGACACAGTAAGTGTTCAGTGTTAATTCTCTTTTTATGTAAAATACTTAGGTCCAGTTTCCTAACTTTTATATGGGCATGGCTTTCATATTATTTCTCCAGCCAATTAAGCACATGTGAATGAGTTACTAATCTATACATGTTGTCACTGACAGGTGCCAGGTAGCAATAATGATTTTAATCATTATATTTTAATGATATGAACACAATATAGTACTTTGTGGTAGGCCATGCTCTAAAAGCATTACACATGTTAACTAATTCAGTCCCCAATACAGAGGGTACTATTATTATCACCCCCATTTTATACATGTGGAAGTTCAAGGCACAGGGCGTATAACTAAGTGGCAATGAGTGTTCGAACTCAGGAAGTTGGCATCCAGAACTTATGCTCTTCACTATGTTACTTTACTGATTGGTTTATAAAGTTATACATACCCCTATGCTTGTGCAAAGATTAGAAAGTTTTAAAAAATCTGGAAAACCTTAAAAAAATTAGTCACGAAATATAAGAAAAAAGATCAAATAGAGTAAACTACTAAAATACAGTAGTGTAGAGAGAGAAAAAATACTAAGTAAAGGGAACATTTTTGAAATGAAAATATTAAAAGTATAGTAAATAGAACTACCAGCCATAGACTTGTGTCTCTGGCAATATGGCAGCTTATGTATCTTGGTTGACTCAAGCAGTGAAAACACATAAAAATGCTGGGTAAAGGATAAAAAGACATTTAGAAAATAAAACTCCGGTAAACTGATGAGGAAATTAGGAATTTTCAAAGGCTGAGAAAATAAAACTCTGGTAAACTGATGAGGAAATTAGGAATTTTCAAAGGCTGAAAAGTAAGTAAAATCAGAAACATGAAAATGTTAAAATGTTGGCTTTCACCAAGGAGACATTTGCCAAACCAAGATTTCATTTTCAAGTGATGAGGTTCAGTCTATGGCCATGCCACTCTGAATGTGCCTGATCTCCTCAAGTGATGGGGTTCAGGACAGGCTACCCTAAAATATAACATCTTGGCATACTGAATATTTTGAGCTGAAGAAGTTTGAGAAAATGGAAGAAGCAGGAAGTTCTCTCTGACCTTCCCCTGGCTCGTCTCCCCTCAAGCAGGTCATGAGATCCTGAGAGAGGCCCTCTCTCTACCTGGAGAAAGGAACATTTTCCTGTTCAAAAGGAGAAAAATCTGAATAAGCAGGTCTTGCTAAGTTTCCTCCAGTGCACTACTCTTAGCACATACCCTTTGTCCTATCATACTTCTCCATGACTGTCCACTCTTCATCAAACCTTGCATAAAAACACTCAGGTTTAACCATTTCTTCTGGTTTTTATTTCCTTATGAAAGCTGTCATGTCACGTAAAACTTATATTAAATTAATTTGTATGTTTTGCTCCTGTTAATGTGTTTCAGTCAGTTTAATTTCCAGATCCTGTTAAGGGACTCTATGAGACTCGAGGAAAACTGTTTTCCTCCCCTGGGTCTGTGATCCAGGTAGCCAGGTGCCGGGGTTCATCTGTGACAGAAGCCTAATAGCAGACCCCTGTGAGACCGAAGGCCAGGAAGTGCAGATGTCCCCTCAGCTTTCTTCCTCTCCCTTTCCCTTTGGAAGCCAGTCATTCACCCAGTCCTGTCCATTCTATACCCTAGTCATTGCTCCTCGCCTCCAACAGTTGACTTCAGTCATTGACTTCATCACCGGTAACCAAGTCACTTGAATCTTTTAACAGCCTCAGGTCTCTCTCCCTCTAGCTGACCCTGTGCTACAGCCTCTTCTCTCTCTGCCACCCATGTGACCGCTGAACTCTGGCTGCATTCGGCAGGCTCTTCCATGTCTCTCTGCCTTTGCTGCTGCTGCGTCTGCCCCATGCTTCTGATGATCTTACCACTTCCTCCCTTTGAGTTCAGCTCAAATGTTACCTCTTCCATGATGCCTCCCTTGACTTAATTTATTCATTTATTTATTAAGCACCCTCATGCAAGGCACTGTGCTATTGTGGAAAAATGGTAAATAAGGCAGAGATTCTAGTAGAGTTAACTGATGAACAAATACTGGGTAGAGAGATTCTTCTCTCTCTTCCCATGAAAAAGAAAGCTGAGCACAGACCATGTGCTATTCATCATACTAGGAATATTAGAGTGGTTTTACTTAACCTCCCAATTCATTCTTCCATATGTTGTTTTATCCAATAAATATTTATTAAGTGCCTTATTTGTGCCAAAGACATAACAAGAAAGACAGACATATTTTCTGCCTTTCCAAAGCTGATAGTACAAGTCTAAGAGTGGGCTGTTTTTATTCCCAGATTGCAAACAAGGCAAATGAAGCTGGGAGAGGCTGAGTAACTAATTGTCATATAATTACTAAGTGGAAAATCTGTATTCATCTCAATCTTTAGCCCTTGTTCTTTCTATAATACCACACCAGGCTACTTATTGAAGATTTGTGTTACTGAAGGCTTTTGAGTTGCAAGTAAAAGGAAAACAACTGAAACTACCTTAAATTAAAAAGGGAATTTTGTTGGTTTATGAAAGCAAGCTCTAGCTGGGGAAGAGGAGGAGTGGGCTTCAGGGATGATTTAGCCCCAGGGAATCCCACAGTGCTGAGAGTTTCTCCTTTGGACTTTCATTCTCATTCTTGTTCTTTCTACTTCCATGTCTCTCTGCATTTCAGATTGACTTTGGTCCTGTATCAGATAGATTATTCTCCACATAACTGGGAATATAGCTATGGCAACCTGTACCATGTCCTAATGACTCATAACAAAGGAGAAAGTGATAGGGGACTCCAGACTTGGAAAATTTTAGCTTAAGGTAAAAAGTTATGTCTAGCAAGTAATGTGTATGTTAAAGCTTTTGTTTCAGAAAATACAGATAAGGCCCATCCTGGCTCCTGGGAAACAGCCGGCCTCCTGGGGCACTGCTAGAGATTACTGCCTGGGGACAAGTTGGAGGCATCTGGGCATTTTGTCTTCCAGGGGAGTGGAGGACCACCCCCCTCCTTTGGAAACTGTTAACTGCCAAGACAGGAATGTTGCAGCTTCTGAAGCTCAAAGCCCTCACCGCACCTTGTTTGTCCTCCCCCACCCCCCTTATAAAAGATCTAGCCAGGAATGAGAGGGGAGGATGGTTTGTTAGGGTATGAACCCACCATCTTCTCAGATCGCTGGCCATCTGAATAAAGCGCCCATAAAAGATTCAATCGCTGTCATCGCTTATTGGATTTTGTAGTGACAGCCCGAACGCTGGTGTCTTTCTGGTTACAAAAGGGCAACTTCCTTGCTGCCTATAGATGGAAACATTTGGGGGGAAACTGATTAATTCTAGGTGAGCCATGAGCAAATCACTGGAGTCACTGAGGCCAGAGGGGTGAGATGTTCTGACTGGCTCTACCCATGTCACACCTCCTTCTATTGCCAAGGATGATGAAGCCTATATTATCCTAAGAGGGAAGGTGGCACAAATGTGATCACTGAAAGCACCATGAATGGTGTTAACACTTAACAGTAAATACAGTAATTCTTCACAGACATCATTGATAGAGGCTGCAACTTGAAGTGAAACAATTTGAAACAAAACCAGTTTTGCCATAGGCTAGTTGATATGAATGAGTTAAGTTCCTTCGGCATCTCATCAACATTATAACAAAATGATATTTAACCAAACAATATCATTCAAGGACCTGCTGTACCTGATTGATGTTAACTGAAGAACAAATTCTAATGTGTCTAGTACACAACTTTGCACCAATATTTACTAATGACATAGCACTCTAATTTTGAAATGCTGTATTGACCAGGTTTGTTCTACTGGGATGGCCTCTAAAAAAGTTAATTAGGAAGACTTTCCTGTTTGATTTTTTTTTGAAATAACGTTCGAGATATATATATTTATTCCTTGATAATTTAAATCACCCACAAAAACATAGGGGCCTTGTGCTCTTTGTGGAGTAGGTCTTGGAGTAGGGTGTTAATATTTATTTAAAATTCCTTCCTGGGTATTGGGTGTATTTAAATCTGCACAACTAATAGAATGTGGTTAGATGCTCAAAATAAGTTAGTTTTCTGCCACTTCAACTGGAAAACAGGAAATTGTAATGTTGAGAGTGGCATGTAATAATCTGAAAGCAGAATTTTAAGAAGATTAATGTGAGAGCAGTGTTGAGAAAGAAAAGGATTAGAGAAGTCCTTTAGGTTGGCGCATCTCAAACAATTTGTGATAAACAACCAGTTTCTTTTTTTCACTTTAAATTCTATTGCAGATCATTTGTAAGATACAATTAGAACTTACTAGAAAAATAAAATGTAAGCACATTTAAAATGTAGTACACAAAATACAAGCCTGACGTTCTATTTTTAGGTTTGACAGACATAAAATTACTCTCTCAGATTGTTGTAAATATTTCTAAAAGATAACTCAATTTCCGTACTTTCCTTGGGTGGGATTGGGAACCAGCTTTGTATGAAAGGGCACTGGTCCCCACTGATGGGAAGGAAGGCTGTGCGATAATTCCTAGGTCAATGTTGTCCAGTCAAACCCCGCCCCCACCTGCTCTGAGCAGGTCGGGTTATTACTCACTGAAGCAAGGGAGACGGCACACCCTGCAACTTCGCAGTTAAGAACTAATTAGAAAGGACTTAGTTTAGGATTTGAGCTTATGTTAGGTAAATATCGAGTCATGGGGCTTTTTTTTCTGGGATTGGATGCTGTCAGGAAGTGAAGCAATTCTTTCATTGGATATTTGATAAATGTTATTGGAAATGGGCAGAAGTATAAACTGAGTATAAAGCTTTAATTTGGGGAAAGAGACAATGGCCACTCACTCAGCTGGGTTGGAAAATATTTCGGTTATTTTTGTGGTTTCAACAAGTTCCTGTTTTTGTCTGTGTTCAGACATGATTGTAGAGTGGTCTTGTTTTTTGTCAGGATCACACAGTGACCTGCGCTGATGATGTTGTGTGGAATTGTTGATGTTCCATACCACACCCAGCTGTGAATGTCAGGACCGTGCCCAGATGTCACAGGCTACTTTCCTCTTACCTCTATAAGGTGGCACAGGCCCGTCCAATGGTAAAAACATCTGAAAGACAAAGAAACAGGATGTGGTGAGTAGCTACCACAATTTAGCGTCTATCCTCACACTGGCATCAGAATCACCTGACAGGCTAATTAAGACACAGTGCTGGGCCACCCCCCGCAGTTGCTTTTTCAGTAGGTCTCCAACTGGACTCAGGGCTTGCATTTCCAGCCAGTTCCCAGGTGTCACCGATGCTGTCAGACCACACTTGGAAAACTGGTGACATGGATGAGGCCTCAAAGGTGAATATAATTACAGGGAAAGAAAAATGTGTTGTAGTTAGCTGCAATTTCCAAGATAAAAATCCAGTGCATTCTTCTGGTAAACCCTTTGATGCAATTCTAATACTACACTCCACTATGCATTTTTCTCTTTTAAATGACCAGTCTTTGAAGAGCAAGTTCACAGAGGAAGATTCTCTCCCAAATAATTTGTGCAAATTGTTGACTAGTAAAGTTTGTAATTAACATGAAAATAAAATGTATCTGTCTGTTGTTAGTAGTCCAGGAAGTTCCCAATTACAAACAGGCAGATTCACTTTAGGAAACTGAGTTCAAAAACCAACTCTTCAACTGGATCATTTGCAAGCTGGATTATTTGCAAAAAATAGACATTGTTTCTATTAAATGCAAACTAGCCCTTACAATTCTCCTTTTAGCTATTTTACTCCATCAATATTAAGACAGAATTCCTTAAAAGGTATGTAACTACCCCCAGTTTTGAAATATTTAAATGTCTTTACTAACCATTTGACATTTTCTATTTGATTTTGTTTATTTTCTGGGACATTTTGTGAAAAGTGGAAGTGGTAAATGGGTATGGGAATGGGTGATCCTTGCTTGTTCTGAAAAATTGGTTTTAATTTAATTTCCTCTGCTTTTGCCTGAATGTGGGATGAAAGAGAAGTGTGATACGAATCTCTTGTGCTTCAGCTGAAATCGCTTCTGTCTTATAATTTACACTGAGATTCAGTTAATTCATGACCTAAAAATTTTAAAGTATCGAACAAGGAATCTGTATAAGAACTTATTAACGTGGTTTTCTATAGCTCTTTTAATAACTTACAAACTATTTTATTAACTCTCTCTTTAAAAGGCAACCAAGAATCTGGTGATTCATGAAAGATAGCTCCGATGACTGTAAATTATTGCTATAGAAGTAGAAAACTTGGCTTTCTTTTAAAAATAGTTTCATCATCTCCTTAGAGAGGATAGTTTTTGGTGGGGAGTTAGATCTTGCAAATCTAGTAGGAGCCTTTCAGTTTTGCATTAGAATGAGAACTCAAATAGAATAAAATGATTAACTTTGAGTTAAGGTGTGTCTACCTCTGATTGGCTCCTGGACCAGAAGCAGGTCTTGATTTGATGAGTAACTGAATTTTAGTTTCTTCATTTGTGAAGTGAAGAGTGTGTAGACTAGACAACCTCCAGAGAGTCTCTGAATTCTTCATTGTTCAGGTTGTTGTACTGGGCCTAGTGCTGTAAGTTTTAGTGATGGCGTGCTCATCATTTTCACAGCTCTTCTAAATATTTTTTCAATATCAAATGAATGTTGACAATAGGGCATGTATGAAGATGGCAAAGGGTCTAAGAACACATTAGAAAGAGCTGAAGGAACTGAGGACTTTAAGCTTGGAAAAGAGGAAGTTCAGGGTGAGAGAGATCTAAGATCTCTCTTAAGAATATGTGAAACCCATCATGTAAAGAAAGCAAACATGTATTCCAAGATTAATGAGTGGAAATTATGGGGAGAGAAGTTTTGGTTAAATTTCCAGAAAAACTTTTCAGCTAATCATTCCAACATTACCAAATATTTGTTGAGCACCTACTACGTGCCAGGCACTGATATAGGTTCTGGAGATTTGCTGGTGAACAAACCCCAAAACTCTTTCCCCAGCGAAGTATACTTTCTATTAAAGTAGTCGTATGTGCTAGTCACTGGAGGTTTTTAAAAAGATACGGCTGATCATAGGGAATGCTGTGTCCAGGATTCCTGTTTGGACTGGATAACTCCCACAGTCTCTAAAGTCTTTAAAGCCTCTAAATGTATGAACATTTAAGTAGTAAACAAACATTTATTAAACAACTTTTTTTTAAAGATTTTATTTATTTATCTTTACAGGGGAAGGGAGGGAGAGAAATATCAATGTATGGTTGTCTCTTGTGTGTCCCATGCTGGGAACTGGCCTGCAACCCAGGCATGTGCCCTGACTGGGAATCGAACTGTGATCCTTTGGTTAGCAGGCCTGCGCTCAATCCATTGAGCTATACCAGCCAGGATTATTAAATAACTTTTAAGTGCTAGGTATAAACCTGGTCACTGAAAATACAAAAATGCATAGACAGATCTTGCCTTCAAGGAGCAGTCAATTTGGTTGGGGAGGAAGACATAAGCAATGTGGAAGTCTGGTTATAGAAATGCATAATGGAACAAGAGCACAGCAATGTGGAATAGCAAACTCAGCTTGAAGGTGTTCTAAAAAAGGGGACATCTGAGATGTTTTATTAGTAATACGGAGGAATTCACCAGGCACAGGAAGCCTCATGAATATGGTCACTGAGGTCATAACAAAAGGTGCATTTGGAAAACTTCATAATTGTACCATTCTACTTTCGATTCTAACTCCTTATCAATAAAAATGGAATGGATTTCCAGTTAAGATGGAGGAGTTAGGTAAATGCAGTACTTGAGTCCTCCAACAAACACATCAAAATTATAACTGAACTATAGAACAACCATCACTGAGAACTGCCTGAAATCTAGCTGAACAGAAGTTCTATAACTAAGGATATACAGAGTAAGCTACGTCTGTACTGGTAGGAGGGGTGGAGATGCAGAACAGGTTGGCCCCACACTCACATGTGGCAATTAACAATCAGGAGGGGCTGCGAGGTTGCCCCTGAGAAGCTAGGGGTCCCAGCCCCAAACTGGGCTCCCCAGCCCAGGGTTCCAGTGCCAGAAAGAGAAGTTACCGTAACTTCTGGTTGTGAAAACCAGCAGGGATTGTGGCGGAGTGAGATGGAGGGCTTCTGGAGTCCCAGGAAGTTCTTCTTAAAGGGTCTGGACATGGACTTACTCAAACTCACTGGCTCTGATTTCCAGTGCTGATACGGTAGCTTAAAAGGTGAGTAAAGGATGCATGAGGAAAAACTGAATTCTTCGGCTTCTGGTTGAGGGCTAAAGAAATAGCTTTCTCCCAGACAGAAGTGTTGGCAGCAGCTATTGTTCCTTTACCACATCATCCCCCAAAAATCTGGCAGGGGGATGCGATATCTGAGACTTCACCAGCCTGGCTTGCACTGTTGGCACTTCCCTGGCAATTCCTTGAGACCATGCTCCACCCAACTTCTGGGCCCACCAAAGCCATTTCCAGTGGCTTTTCCATATAAATGGCCTTGCCATGGCCTTGTTTTCCATACAAATGGCCTCATCTTGGCTCATGCTGTGGATTTTCCTAAAATCTCTCAAAGATTCACAAACCATTAACAAGTGGTATCTGGCCTCAGCGTGCCCCCACCCCTTGCTAAGTGGCGCCAGGCCTGAAACCACTGGCCTTGGTTTGCAACTTGGCCTCTTCTAGGCACCTCCAAGCCCATCATGAATAGCAGTCATCTGCAGATTACTCTGTAGCTTATGCTGAGTGGCCCTGGACAGGGCACAGGAGGCTGCTAATTTTGGCTTGAACCTCCCAGAAGGCCCCAGAACCAGTGCACCTGGTGGCCAGCTTCAGACAATGCTGGAGCATCATCCAAACCCCTCCATGAGAGACACGCTCAAGGGGTGGACTCATTGGCACAAGAACCTCACTGAAATGAGTCCTGCTCTGTGGGGATGGCTTCCACACACAGCAGATCCTCTGCTATAGTTATAGCTAATCCTTGCAAATGATTGGTGTGCAAGTAAATCCCTCCTACCAATGTGCCAAAAGCAGTCAAGGCTCAACTACAAGAGGACAGTGCACACATGACCCACATAGGGAGCACTCCTTAAGCACCCAGATAGGGTGACTTTGGAGGCTGTGCAGTGTGCCCTATAAGACATGTACTACATTAGGCCACTCTACTAAGACAAGGAGATGTAGCAGCTCCACTTAATACATAGAAACAAACACAGGGAGGCAGCCACAATGAGGAGACAAAGAAATATGTCTCAAATACAAGAGCAGAACAAAACTCCAGAAGGGGGACTAAATAAAATGGAGACAAACAATCTACCAGATGCAGAGTTCAAAACACTGGTTATAAGGATGCTCAATGATCTCAGTGAAAACTTCAACAAAGAAACAAAAGAAACATAAAAAAATAGAAAACATAAAAAAATTAGAAATGAAGAATACAATAACCACAATGAAGAATACATTACAGAGAATCAACCATCGAGTAGGTGAAATAGAGTGTCGAATAAACAATGGAAGATAAGGAAGCAGAAAACATCCAATCAAAGAGCAAAAAGAATAAAGAATCCCAAAAAAATTAGGATAATTTAAGGAGCCTCTGGCACAAATTCAAGAATACCAACATTTGCATCATGGGGGTGCCAGAAGGTGAAGAAAGAGCAAGAAATTGAAAGCCTATTTGAAAAAATGATGATGGAAAACTTCTCTAACCTCATAAAGGAAATAAACATACAAGTCCAAGAAACAGAGAGTCCTGAACAAGATGAACCCAAAGAGGCTCACACCAAGACACATCACAATTAAAAGACCAAAGGTTAAAGACAAAAAGGGAATCTTAAAAGCAGTGAAAGAAAAGCAGTTACCTACAAGATAGCTCCCATAAGGCTATCAGCTGATTTCTCAACAGAAACTTTGCAGGCCAGAAGGAGATTGGCACAAAATATTCAAAGTGATGAAAAGCAAACACCTGCAACCAAGATTACCCAGCAAAGCTATTATTTAGAATTGAAGGTCAGATAAAGAGCTTCCCAGACAAAAAACAAACAAGCAAACAACAACAAAAAAACACTAAAAGAGTTCATCACCACCAAAGAAGTATTATAAGAAATATTAAAGGGTATTCTTTAAGGAGAAGAAAACAAAAGATCAAAAATGTGAATAATAAAATGGCAATAAATACATATCTATCAATAATTACTTTAAATGCAAATTATTAAATGCTTCTATCAAAAGACATATGGTAGCTGAATGGATAACAAGACCCCTTATGTATGCTGTCTACAAGAGACTAACTTCAATCAAAAGACACACACTGACTGAAAGTAAGGGGATGGGAAAAGATATTTCACGAAAATGGGAATGGAAAAATAAAAAATCCATACATATACCAGACAAGATAGACTTTAAAACAAAGGCTATAGCAAGAACAAAGAAGGACTCAGCAGTTCTACTTCTGGGTATTTACCCAAAGAAACCCAAATCACTAAATTGAAAAGACACATACACCCATATGTTGATTGCAGCATTATTTACAATGGCCAAGCTGTGGAAGCAATCTAAGTGTCCATCAAGAGATTAATGGATAAAGAAGAACTGGTGCATATCTACAATGAAATATGGTGCAGTCATAAAAGAAAGAAATCTTGCCAACTGCAACAATATGGACGGACCTAGAAGGTATTGTGCTGAGTGAAATGAGTCAGGCTGAGAAAGACAAATGCATATGATGTCACTTACATGTGGAATCTAAAAGACAAAATACACAAGCAGACCAGAAACAGACTCGCAGGTAAAACACATTTTGACAGTTACTGATGGGACGTATAGGGGATGGGTGAAAAAGGTGAAGGGATATGGAAGTACAAATTGGTACTTACAGAATAGTCATGGGATGTGAAGTACAGCATGGAGAACAGAGTCGGTAATATTGTCATAACTGTGTATGGTGTCAGATGGGCACTAGATTGTTACAGTGATCACTTTGTAAGTTATACAAATGTTTAACTACTATGTTGCACACCAAAAACAAATATAATATTGTACATCAACTATAACTGAAAAAAAAAACTATTACAAAAAATGAATAAGTAAAAAAGGAATGGAGACCACAGTCACTCACGATGTACAAGTATCCATGCCTTCTGACGGTGGATCACAGGCTCTGGTAAGGTAGGCCAATCGTATACATTCACTTATTCTTACATTCTTTCAGAAATCATTGAGCACATATTATCTGATTGAAACTCCATTCAACTGACTATTTTACATAAACATATTAGAACAAGTCTTTGTCTTCAAGGAGGGTTCACCTAATGGATGGAAACAGACACAGTAAACTAGGTCAAGTGTCCTAAGTACTGTGATAGACATCTGTGTTAGGTCATTGAGGCCACAAAGACTATGAGGAGAAGAAAGGATGGGAGAGGGGAGGAGAGAGAGTAGGAAAGCTGACCTTGGAGATGAGGCTTGAAGATGCGCAGATTCAACCAGTAGAATGGCAGTGAAAGGGAAGCAAGGCCACGGGAGCTGGTAAAACAGCAGAGTGCACTAGGAGTCAGCCTAGTTAGTGCTTGTATTGAGTGTGTGGTGCAGGGGACGATGTCCTGAAGAGCCTCACTTGCTTGCTAGGGAATTCTAAATGTATCACAAGCAGGCCTGTGCTGACAAATGTGGGGCCCAGGCCAAGAGCACATGTAGTTTCCTGGCTGGTTCCCTTTTCTTTGTATCCTTTCTCTTGCAACTCACTGAAAAGCCCTCACACATATGTGTGAATGACCCAGCCTGCAAGTCCAGGCTCTGTCCCATCTCCCTGAAAACATTTGCCTTTGGCCACCTCTAAGGCTTAAGACTGAACTCTAGCAGCAGGTTCACGTCCTCTGGGTTGGGAACCTCAGGAGTATTGTCTAGAAGGGAGGAGTACACAGGCTCCAGGTGGGACAGCCCTGGGGACAGATGCGGACTCTGGGCCCTGATTGATTAGAGAAGGGCCAAGGTGGAGTCCTCTAAACTTAAGAGATGGCAGCAAACTTTTTTTAAAGGGCTAGATAGTAAATATTCTAGTCTTCTCAGGCTCCATATGGCCCCTGCGGTGTATTCTTTGTTGTTTTCTTTGGTTAAAATTCTTTAAAAATGTAGAACCCGTTCTTAGCTCAAGGGCCATACAAAGATGGGCTGCAGGCTGAATGTGGCCAGGAGCCATGGTTTGTATGACAAGGGACTACAGACCAGTGACGCATCCCCAAAGGATGTTAAAAGGGGGTGTGACAGTCGCTTTGTGTTTAGAAAAATCAATCTGGCTTTGTGGAGACTATATTGGCATTGGACAAGTTAGGAGGCAGTTGTACTAATAGAGGCAAGAGATGATGAAGTCCTGAATAAAATCAGAAGTAATGGGACTGAAGAGAAGGAATTAAGAACATTTTAAAAGACTTGGTGACTTTGGATTTCTGATTAAGGCAGCTGGGTGGTGGTGTCATCACTGAGATAGGGACTAGATGGCAGGGTAAAGAGTCGGGTGGCAGGAAGTAATGGGTTCTGTTTTTAATATCCGGAATTTGATTTCTATTTAGGTAGCCAAGGGGAGGTCCAGTAGCTTGTCGCATGAGCTATTCTGTAGTGAGGACAGGGCCGGAGACGGAAATTTGAGAGTCACTGAGGACAGATGGCCCCTCAAAGAGATTTGGGAAGTAAAATTGAAGAAGAGAAACTCCTTCCACAAGTGCCTCTTCCCCGAGATAAACCTCATCAAGACAAGGAGGGAGAGATCCTGAAGCCCTGGCCTGGACACCTGGGCCAGCCTCTGGTGATAGATGGTGAGGTTGGTGAGCAGTATGGTGTTGGAATGTGGTAAAGACATGTGAGCAAGTGTGACCACGGAATGGTCAACGGAGAGATCTTTTCTCCAGGGGGTAATGCCTCAGGTACTGGATTATACCCCAAATCAGGAATCTACTGCAAGGTAACAGGTTTGCATTTAAGACCAGAAGCACAAGCATGCAAGAAGCATTACATTTCCTTGTGGGGCCATGAATCATCCTAACTGTGACTCCAAGCTCCATTCCATTGGGTTGGCAGTAAGGTGAACATGAATCACTCTGGCGCCTTGTGGCCCCCGCCAAGCACATCCCCTTACCGCACCAGTTCCAGAGCTTCTGGAGGCCTCTCCTAGCCATGTGTCATCTCTCCACTCTAGTTACTGCAGATCTGCCCATGTCTGTGTCTGCACAATCCTGAAAGGCCTGGCAGTTTCTGGCAGTTTCCCTGACACATTTGGGACACTAGAATATTTGACAAAGCTCCGAAACCCAGTACCTAGGGTGCTGCTGAGACAAACCATGTACCTCCTGTCTGGAGCCTTGCTGCTTCTCAGGGTACTGACTTGGAGCAAAGTCTGGCTCCTGCCCGCTTCTAGACCTGCAGACCTCTTTTCCTTACCACCTCCAAGTAATCTCTGGTCTGGAGATAACTTGAAAAACGTTTCTATTTGCTCCAGGGAAGGGAGAGCTTACTTTGCAAAGATGAGAACAAATATTTGTACTTAACTTTCTAGTGCCTCAAAGGAAAGGAAGGAAAACAAAAACAGGTCCTACTATGCATCTAAATAGTGTGAACATGAACATGTTGCCACATATTGGTGGAGAGGAGACTGGCAAGAGCGAGGAAAGACCCAGTCCTCAGAAGGACTTGATGAATGAGACAGTGGGTGGGGCAGGTGATGGGGATGAGCAGTGGCTGAAGGCGACATCTTTGGACTTGGGCTTTGTTGATTTTCAGAAGGGGTGGGAGGGGAGAGGGGCTGGGCATTGGTGGTTGTGTAGGTAAAACACCCAATCCTCCTCCTGCGTTTCTGCTTTACTCTCACACTAGCACCACACGTACAACACTTCTGACACCGAACACACTGCGGTGGGGGTTCCCTACAACAAACAAAACTGCGACATCACCTGGGTGTCCTACAATTTAACTCAATTTGGACAGTATCTAGTATCAGATATCTAGTATTACAGATCACAGATCTCACAGATTAAGGGCTCAGTCCCAGGAGACTTTAGTTGCCAATCACAACTATTAGGTCATTAGGGTACCCACACCTTTTGTCCAACTTGACTACCTATTGGAGGTTCCCACGATCCTCCTCCTTAGATTCGATCCTTTGTTAGAATGGCTCACAGAACTCAGGAAAACACTTATATTTACAACTGTATTAAAGGATCTGATCAAGGAACAGATGAACTGCCAGATAAAGAGGAACATAGGGCGGGGTCTGGGAGGATCCAAAGTGCGGGAGCTTCTGTCCCTGTGGAGGTGGGGTGCATCACCACCTGGCCCTTGGATGCGTTCAACCAGGAAGCTCCCCAAACCCCCCACTTTTAGGGTATTTATGGAGGCTTCATCACGTAGGCATGATTGATCATGGACTCCAATTCCAGCCCCTCTCCCTTCTCAAGAGAATGAGGGTGGGGCAGACCCAAGCCTATAACCAGGACTGGGTCTTTCTGGTGACCAGCCTTCATCCAGGCGCCTGCCCAGAGTCATCTCATTAGAATGAAGACAAGCCTATCGGCCAGTGAATTATGAAGGTTTCAGGAGCTCTCTGTCAGGCAGTGGGTCAAAAACCCACTTTAGAACAAAAGATGCCCCTAGAACTCCTATCATTTAGAAAATTTTAAGGGTTTTAGGAGCTTTGTGCCTTGAACCAGGGGCAATAATACACATACTTTCCTGCCTGTAATCAAGATTTCTTTGGAAATCTGTTGGGTTAAAACCCAGGGCAGGGATCCTTGCTCTAATCTGTGGATTGCTGGGGATGGCTGGTGTTGGAATCAACTAACTTTTGTTTAGAGGTTAAGAGTTTATTTGCTTTATTTCATTTGCTCTTCAAACTACCCAGTGAGGTGTTGTCACTTTTATTCTGCTGATGGAACCCTGAAGCTCAGAGCAGCCAGGGGAATTTGGCACCATGATGCCGACAACATGCGGCACCAAATCTGTATCAGTGATTGTAATCGCCCAGCGGTGACACTTTGAGAACAAAAGGGGATGCTATTAATAATTGTGCCAGTAAGTGTAAAGTAGAGTGCTCCTCAGCAGACAGGGATGTGTGGGCAAGTGGTTATTTCTCTATTCTCATTGACGTAAAAGAAAAAATAAATTGCAGCTCTTTTTTTGTGGTGCCTTGGAGGTGGTTGGCTGCTTCAGAGAAGCTGAACATCTTTTTCTCAATGACTGGCTGCCTATAACTCATTGAGGAGGACACTGAACACAGACTTTGTACCTTTTATGATAAAGTATGGCCACAGAAGTTGCTGCTGATGGTCTGGGCGAAGACTGGAAGGGTTATGTAGTTTGAATCAGTGGTGGGAACGACAAACAAGGTTTCCCATGAAGCAGAGTGTCTTTGTTACAGAACAGTCACACACACATACAGGGGCCCGGACTTCGGAGGATGGGATACTAATACCATCCAGACCACCTACTGGGCTCGTGTGTCCCCCGCCAATTGGAAAGATATCTCTTAATGTCAGAGATTTGTGAAAAGGAAAGGAAATGTTTATTTAAGGCTATACAGACTTAAAGTAGTGACCTAACTTCATTAAAATATCAAAGTCCTTTAAGATACCCACAGATGCACTCAGCAGCTCCTGTCTCCCCCTGCCCTAATTCAGGGTACCATAACTCAGGGAAAGAGCACAGGTCCGTGTTTCCAGGCCACTGGCACCATCAGCCTTGTCGCCGACCAGGCAGGATATCCAATTAATCCAAAGCCATGTGGCACCATCTCATGGTCTACTGGCAATAGTTCTTTGTACCCATTTGTCCAGGCAAAGTCTCTTCTTTCCTTCACCAGAGCTACAGGGGTGTGCACTCTGGCAAAACCTTGTGGTTCCCCTTTTCACCAAAGCTGTGAGGGGGCCCTCACTCTCGCTAAGACCGCCTAGTTCCCCCTTGTAAAGCTAAAAGGGGATCTGTAATCTCCCTAAGCCCACGTGGTTTTTTCTCCTGCATAGCTGCAAGGGGATCTGTACTCTCACTAAGCCTGGGTGTTTTTTTTTCCTAATGGCTGCCATGTCTGGGTTTAAATCCCCACGCCAATCTTCCTCTGTACCCCCATTTCCGACTCCTCCTACAATCAGTTACACCTGCCAGCATCCCTGTATTATTCCAAGTTTACTGGGCTGCCATCGTGAGTCTGGGCAGATATGGACCAATATCCTGGAGCCAATCTTC
>PVKM010018319.1:0-25144 GCA_004027735.1 Carollia perspicillata
CACTTGGTGGTACAGCACATACTCCGGCCCAGGAAAGTAATGAGGGAATCAGGTTCTCAGACACAAACACCCCACCTGAGAGCTGTAGCTTTGGCCAAACCAGAGGCTTCCTGCTGTAACCATTCACTTCGGCGGCTGGGTAAGCACTGCAGTGTGGGGAGGAGCGGGGGTGGGCTGGGAGGAAGAAGACTTTTGTGGCTGCTGAGAGTTTGGAGGTGGAAAAACTAGGATGAGTAATCTCTTGTTTCATGCCAGAAGGGGGCAGGGAAGGGGGAGAGACCTCCTTTCCTGAGCCTGAACAAAAGGAGAAATCTTGAACTCGGGACCCAGCAGTACTATCAGTGTGGGAGCTAAAGGCCATTTTGAGTTAAATGCAGGCAAGCTATATGGGGTCTTTACCTTTAGGAAGACTTGGATTGTCTCAAAAGACTTGTTTATCTAGCTTTCTGGCTAGGAAGCCAAAGGAGAGATTAGCAGAGCTGAGAACTACTTTTTGACTCCAGGGAATAGGGAAAGCGTGGATGCTGAGTGCTTATTAGTGCAGATCTTTGGCGGGGCAGAAAGTTTCAGGCTGCAAGCCTCTCTCCAGCACATACTCCCCAGACTACTCAGGAGTGAAGTGCCCTCCAGCACCAAAGGCCCGGAGCAGCTGCCTCGGACCACCACTTCATTCCCTGGTAACACACCACAGTTCAGAGCTCTGGGACCACGACACTTGTGCTTCCCTATTTAGAGGTCTGGGACTAGGTAAATGATTTCAAACAGCAGGGTAGAAAAGCTGCCCAGGAAAAGCAGGGATACTATATATAGGTATTTTAAAACAATAAAGGTTCTGCTACTAGAAAAGTAAGTTTGAAAGCGCCAGACTGATTCACTCGTGTTCATAGCCTCCTCTCCGCCCTTTCCTGGGTCGCAGGCCCACACTGGCTCCCTGGGTCGTGTCAGCAGACTGGGCTCACGTGGGCAGACTTTGTGCCTGTCTTCATTCCTCCAGTGTGCGGGGCCGTGTCAAGCGACGGGGACACAACATCGGGCATGGTCTCTACCTTCAGAAAACTTAACCTTTAGTGGGAGAGACAGCCAGTGACTAAATTATAACATAAATACACACAGAATTTCACCTGTGATAAATGCCATGGATATGCTATAAATAATAATATGAAAGCATACAGCAGGAACCTGACCTGGCCTGGGGGTCAGGGAAGGCATCTCAAGGGACTGGTGTTCTTGGGATTAAATTATCTGGGTCAGGCTGCTTGAGGAATGATCTCGTTATCTCAACAGCCCATGGGGAAAGAGTTGGCAAACTTGGTGTTTTTCTAATGAAGCACTTAAGGGCCAAGAACTGGGGACAGAAACTCACCTTTTAGTGACAGAGTTCAGAAAACATTCAACTGTGACAAAGATGTTAGAGCATTTTGAACATTAAACTGTATTTATCTGAGCTGAGAAATAAAACGTATCGGGGTCCCTGCCTTTCCTTTAAGGAATTTATGGGAGAGATTTAAAGATAAAATTTGAAGTAGAAGAAATTTTTTCAAAAAGAGAAAGAGCCCTGGCTGGTGTAGCTCAGTGGATTGAGCGCGGGCCTGCGAACTAAAGGATCACAGTTCGATTCCCAGTCAGGGCACATGCCTGGGTTGCAGGCCAGATCCCAGCAGGGGACACACAAGAGGTAACCATACATTGATATTTCTTTCCTTCTCTCCTTCTCTTACCCTCTAAAGGTAAATAAATAAAATCTTAAAAAAAGAGAGAAAGAAATAAAGGTCAAACAAAAGCAAAAATAAGATGCCACAGAAAGAGTTGTGATATGAAAAGTGCACCTGTGGAGGATAAGCCCACGAATAAACTTTAAGAAAAACTAATAAGAATGAGGGCAAGAAACAACCCTTACAGCCTCAGAAGTCAGGTAAAAATGTAATGGTCTAATGAACTGAGGAAAACGCAATTTTGCCCACAGCATTAAGACTTAATGAGAAGTAAACTCAATATTCCTGAGCCTCGGCCTCTGCAACTGGAAATGAAGACACCGGATTGGGGCAGTGGCTCTCCATCCCTGGTGTGCATCAGAATCCCCCAGAAGGACCGTTCAGACAGATTGTGGGGCCTCACTCCAGATCGAGAAGGTCTAGAAACGGGCCCGAGACTCTGAATTTGTAACACGTTCCCCGGTCACACTGATGCTGCTGGTTCAGGGACCACATTCTGAGAGCCACGGGACTAGAGACTCTCTCCACAGCCCCCACATAAGTGTGAATTCCAGAAGAAGAAATGTAATACCACGACTGTTACAAAAAGTTTTAGGAGAATCAGCCTCCCAAATGACACATCCTCACAGGTGCAAATCTCTGTCAGTGCCACATGCCCTCACTTCCTCGCAGTCTCCACAACTTCCCCTTCGTGATGTTTAGCACAGCACAACACCAGAGCACCGGCAACTACGTAGAGGCTTTAGGTGACTGGATAAACTTCTCACGGGCTCAAGATCTGGAAGAGCTAGTCGAAACTTAGAGTACTTCTCAAAAGCTATAAAGCTAAATAATTATAGGTTTTTTTCCAGCTCTAAAAAGATTGAGAATCTAGCCATGGCCGGTGTGGCTTGGTTGGAGTGTCGTCCCCGTACACCAAAACACTGCGGGTTTGACTCCTCAGGACACATGCCTAAGTTGTGGGTTCAATCCCCAGTCGGGGAGTCTATGGAGGGGAGAAGGGGCAACTGATCAATGTTTCTCTGTTATATCGATATTTCTATTTTTTTCTTTTAAAGGAAGCAGGATATTTTTTAAGATTCTATTTATTTATTTTTAGAGAGAAGGGAAGGTAGGGAGAAAGAGAAGAGGAGAAACATAGATGTGAGAAACATCGGTAGGTTGCCTCTCACAGGCACCCCAACTGGGGACCGGGCCCACAACCCAGGCCGGTGTCCTGACTGGGAATCAAATTGGAGACCTTTCGCTTTGCATGTCGACGCCCAACTGAGACACACAGGTCAGGGTGCTTCCTCTCTTTCTCAAAGCAATGAAAAAATGAGTCCTGGCTGGTATACCTCAGTGAATTGAGCACAGGCTGCGAACCAAAAGGTCGCCAGTTCAAGTCTCAGTCAGGGCACGTGCCTAGGTTGTGGGCCAGGTCCCCAGTACGGGGTGTGGTATACAAGAAGCAACTACACATTGATATTTCTCTCCTTCCCTTCTCTCTAAAAATGAATAGAAAAAAAAATAAATAAAAAAGATTGAATATTTAAAGCCTAAAGCTTAGACACAGCCCCCAATAATAGGAAAAAAATAAAAAGAGAGATCTATGTGGGAAAAACATAAAACTATATACTCTCATGCATATATAAAGACATTCGCACCTGGGAATACACAGCAAGGTGGAATGGTAGTGAGGGTCTTTAGGGGTATTACTCTGAAGACTTTTAAATACACTGTACAGGAAAGCTTGGCTTTCCCTTGTAACATGAGGCTTTCTTGAGTGTCTTTCTTGGTCAGCACTTGGAGGCAGTCATATACAACAGTGGAAAGGCTGAATGACACCCCTATTCACCCCCATTTCACAGGGGCCAGAGAGGTTGAGAGGGACAGAAACAGGACCAGAAGTGGGGTCTGATGTCAGGTCAGTTTGCTGTTCTGTGTACCAGCAGTTCATATACTCACACCTGGCCCTCTGGGAAAACTAGGAGTTCTTCTGGCCTCTTCCATATGTGCTAAAGTCAAGTCAGAATTCTCACTAAAAAAGGTGAAAGCACTCAGGGAGTGAATTTCATGGTCACACAGTCTCAGCGACTCCTTTGGGGACTGAGGGGACAATGCCTTAGGGCAGGTCAAGCTGACATGGGCCCTCCCAGGCCCACCATCTCCTGGGATCGTGTACCACCAAGGATGCTCATCCACAACCTCCTCCTCCTGACAATAGAGATGTGGAGGGAAGGCTGATGGCCTTGCTTCACCAAGGGCTGGGATACAAGACCCCAGAAGTTTGACATCCCTGTACTTCCTGTTTAATTTTTTTATTTATTGATTTTGAGAGAGAGAGGCAGGGACGGATAAATAGAGAGAAACATCGATTTGTTGTTCCACTTAGGTACGCATTCATTGGTCAGTTCTTGTATGTGCCCTGACCAGGGATGGAACCTGCAACTTTGGTGTATTGGGACGAGGCTATAACCAACTGATGAACCTGGCTAGGGCTGTACTTCCTGCTTATAGTAAATGGCCTAAAGCCTAGCACATTCTCATACCAGGAACCTGAAAACAGCAGGCTTGTGGCCAAAGAACCTGGGGTTTCCTCTTCTTCCTATACAGCTTGGAAATGGTTTCTGTGGGGACCCTAAATTCAAGAAGACTGAAAGCCTCTGGACATAGCTGGTCTCACCAACAAGAAATGGCAAAAAGTCAGGTGACCGTGGTAGCTTGATTCCTCTTGAACCAGCCTTCTGTTAAAGTGTTGACTTAGGTCTACTTCTAAGCTCAATCTGGGAGCCATTATCTACCCTCCTAAGAATCCAGAGCCAATGAACAGCTCCAGCATCACACATTCTCAGAGAGAGAGTGCTCTCTGGAAAAGAGAGCCAAAAAACTAGCTGCCTATAATTTTTTGTCAAATCTTACATGCCCCAAATGAACCACCAGAGACTCATGTTCTTACTCACTTCTTTGAACACTTATCCTTCTCCACCCACGGGGCTCAAAGTGACAAGATACTCTCTTATCTTCAGAACAAGGAAGAGTCCTGGCTGGTGTGGCTCAATGGACTGAGTGCTGGCCTGAGAACCCAAGGGTTGCCCGTTCGATTCCCAGTCAGGGCACAGGCCTGGGTTGCGGGCCAGGTCCCCAGTGGGAGGGTATATGAGAGGCGGCCGCACATTGATGTTTCTTTCCCTCTCTTTCTCCCCCCGCTTTCTCTAAAAATAAATAAATAAAATCTTTAAAAAAAAAGAACATGAAAGAAACAAAGAACAGAGCCCTGGACCCTCCATCACGGTGGTGGCCAGGAGGCATGGTGGTCAGCTTGGACTCAGGGACCTCCAACTGCATTTGAAAGACACATGGCTATCAACTTAAAAACCCAATTATTTTGTCAATTAATTGCATGCTACCTGAATTGTTACTTAAGTCTTCTCTCAGTTACTTTGTAATGTGTTATTTCTAGGCTCTTCAATTCCACTGTGGGACCTGAAGGAGAGCTCTCCAGTCCACCACTGCCCTGAATGTCCAGAACGACAGCGGGACAGTGCCTGTGCACAGGACGTATTGAAACAAAACTGCTGGGTGAATGTTTACTGACCTGTTTTCCTATTAAATTAGATTCTGGTTTATATAAGGCAAAGAGAAGAATTTTTCTACAATTGACAGGAAAGAGAAGCCTGACAGGAACGGTAGGAAACTGGCTTAGTAAGCTACGCCCAGCCAGGGGCAGGAGGCTGCCGAGCAGACCACTTCCCGAGGGAACAGAGAGGTGAGCAGACTGTCCCGCGGATCCTGTCGGGGAAGCCCGGTGCTGACAGAGAGCCTTCCTGCCCTCTGGCACACAAGATCGCCAAGTCTGGCAGGAAGGGTGTGTGCTGAAACGAGTCAGGGCCTGACAAAACAAGGGAAATGGCACCCTTGCTACATGCCCTCCTCCCCTTTCTGTGGTGATGCGTGCCACAGAGATGGAAGAACAAACCTATTGATCACAACTGATTTCCCGGTAGTGTCTGGGTCTTTGAACTCTGACTTCAAAGAGGCAAACTTTTTACATTGCCTAAAATGTAATAAACCCTAATCCCGGTGACAGGCCAACTCTTAAGGCATCTGCTTACTTTTTGCTTGAGATTTACTTATGGGAGGCGGGGAAGGCGCTCTTCCCCAGCCACTACAGCATCTCCTCCCACTGCCTGGCCTGTACTGACCAGCACTGCCCCAGAGCACCAGCACCTGCAGGCTCAAGGCCAAAGACCGCCCGGAGGGAGGCACAATCTGCCCGTGCTATGGCCTGACCGTCCGTACCTAGAGCCTTCACAGATATTTGCCGGGTGAGTGGAGGGGGGATATTGATGCACACCAGATCCACATCCTGATGCAGCAAGACGTCATCGGTCCGGCTGGTGTAGAAGGCGATGTTCATCTCCTCGGCAAGCTGTTTTGCCTCTTCCTCAGTCTTGCCCCACAGGGCCTCCACGGTGAACCCTTCTGCCCTCAGCAGTGGGACCAGAACCCGGGCAGAGCTGCCAGTCCCAAACACGCCCACTCCTGGGAGCATCTTCATGCCGGCTTCTCTGTTCACCAACTCATCTCCTCACGAGAGCCTCCAACATGAACATGACCGTCCCACAGTCCTGGTCAAACATGGCTCCTGCAACAGCAAGCAGTACACTGGCTGTTAGCGGAGGGTGCCCTCAGGTGAAGTTTTCTGGCTTGTGCAGAAGCTACAAGTTCTCTGCCCAAAAGAACAAATGAAACCCTGCTGCGAAATGAAAAGCTGCAGAGCCTTCTCCCAAAGAGACGTAAGGATATTAGCAATAGCCATCTCCTGGAAAATGGAAACAATGAGTAAAGCTGGGTTCAAATAAATCCCTGTTCTGTCACTTCATTTTCTGTGTGACTCTACTCAACATATTGTACCTTCAGGGACTTAAGGGTAAAAGTTCATGATTTTACCCTGGCTGGTGTAGCTCAGTGAATTGAACGTGGGCTGCGAACCAAAGGGTCGCTGGTTCAATTCCCAGTCAGGGCACATGCCTGGGTTGCAGGCCAAGTCCCCAGTGGGGGCCATGTGAGAGGCAACCACACATTGATGTTTCTCTCCCTCTCTGTCTCCCTCCCTTCCTCTCTCTCTAAAAATAAATAAGTCAATCTTTAAAATAAAAAAAAAAAGTTCATGATTCTATATTATATTACAAAAAATAAAAAATAAAAGAGCAGGAAACAAAAACCAGTATAAGACTGAAGAGGACTACCTAGGTGCTGTACAGATTATAATTTAAAAATGTATGTTAGCAAGAATAGGAAAATGTTCACTAGAAACAAAAAATAAAAAAGAAATTTTCAACTACCAAACTGGCCACAACAAAAGCAACAGTGATGTATGAATAGTATTTTTATATAGTTATTTATGCCAATATTGACTATGATAGTGAAAATTGGGAAACAATCTAGATGTTTTGTTTTGTTTTTTAAAGATTTTATTTATTTATCTTTAGAGGGGAAGGGAAGGAGAGAGGGAGAGAAACATCAGTGTATAATTGCCTCTCGTGCGTCCCCTGCTGGGAACTGGCCTGCAACTCAGGCACGTGCCCTGACCAGGAATCGAACCACGGTTGTTTGGTTTGCAGGCCCGTGCTCAATCCACTGAGCCACACCAGCCAGGGCTCTGGATGTTTAATAACAGTAATGGGTTTGATAAATAACACTACAGTGCCACTGAAAACCATGAGGAAGAAGGCCCTCGATGACTTAAAAGACATCACCACATATTTGTTAAAAGTGGGAAAACAGTGGGGAAGTAGGTAGTGCATGTAGAATAGGGTATAAGGTAGATAAATGGTGATGGAAAAAATATAATATAAATAAACTTAGAAAATGATGGTGGAAATGAGAAAAATGGGAAAAACAAAACAATATGTGAGGTATATCAATTTTTAAAAAAGTATAGAAGACATATGTACAAAACATATATTGACATGAGAATACACAAGGATATCAATAACATATCTATAAACATATTACAAACCTAACAACAGAAGGACCAGAATACACCGGAATTTCACAAGTTGAAAGGGACTCAAGTTGAGGGGACTCTGGATGATTTCTATTTTTTGAACATTGCCAAATTTTCTACAGTGGATATGTTTACTTATTCTTCCTTGTGATCACAAGGGTTATAAAATGAAATACAGAACTAAGTCAAAGAAAACTCTACTTAGAAACCAAGATGAACTTCAGGTGCTCAGGGAATCGGGCTTCCCGTGAGGCACCCTCCCTCAGCTAAACCAGTGGTCCCTACTCTGGCTGTGTGCTAGGGTCACTGATGGGCCCAGACCCACTGGATAAAACTGTGGGATGAGGCTGTGGCACCATCACTTTTATTGTCTTTATTATTATTATGTCTGTGTGTGGTAAAATACACAGAAAACTTACCATCTTAACCCAGAAGTAGAATTGCTGGATCATGTGGTAAATCAGCTTTTGATTTTCTGAGGAACTGCCATACTGTTTTCCACAGAGGTTGTACCATTTTAAATAATACTTTTATTAACACTTTACAGTCCTTTACTCTACCAATTATCTTTTAAAAATCTGACTACTTTTGATCTTGGTCACTGCAAGTCCAATTTTTTTTTTAAAGATTTTACTTATTTATTTTTAGAGAGAGGAGAAGGGAGGGAGAAAGAGGGAGAGAAACAACGACGTGTGAGAGAAACATCAGCTGGCTGCCTCTCACACGCCCCCAGTGGAGACCCGGCTGGTAACCTAGGCATGTGCCCTGACTGGGAATCGAACTGGTGATCTTCCAGTTAGTGATGCCCAACTCACTGAGCCACACCAGTCAGAGCTGCAAGTGCAATTTTTAAAAGCTTTATCCAAATGGCTCTGCCTGGTGTGGCTCAGTGGATTGAGCGCCGGCCTGCGAACCAACCAAAGAATTGCGGGTTCGATTCCTAGTCAGAGCACAGGCCTGCGTTGTGGGCCAGGTCTCCAGTTGGAGGGGCACGAGACAGGCAACCACACATTGATGTTTCTTTCCCTGTCTTTCTCCCTCCCTTCCCCTATCTCTAAAAATAAATATAACCTTTTAAAAAAAGTCTTACCCAAATGTATGATTTTGCTGTTCTACTTTAATCTACATAACATTGCTTCTATCTCCTCACATATCAGAGTCAATCTACTTGTCAGTTCCATGGAGACATGGCATTCTTGTTGTAAATGCATCACGATTAACTGAGTATGTCATTCCCGACTGTGAGCTCCAGGGCTGTACACAACTTTTCATCACTTCCCTCCCCATCTGTGACATCCTCCCACCTTTTTGGTCATTTTGGAGTGCCACTCTTGGGCTCCCCTGTTCTTGCCCCAGCTCCTTCGTTGCCGAGGTCCTTGAGGTTCTGTCAGAGGCACCCTCTTTTCTCATCCCACATGCTCTTTACTGCTCAGATCCAAGGCTTTAGTTGGTATACCGGTGACTTCCAAATCTGCAGCACAAGCCCTGCTTTCTCTCCAGAGCTTCATACCAATGTATTCTACTCCCGAATACACACTGCTGTTCTACACGCGCCACAAAACCCACATGACCTAATCCGAACAGCAGTGGCACAGCGAGACGGCAAGAGCACATGCAGTGAAGTCACTGGAGATACTGGGTTCAAATCCTGGCTTCACTGCTTCTTAGCTAAATGCAACTCTTTTCATGGGTAAAACAGGTCTAATGCTACATAGCTCCCAGGGTCTTTCGAACATGAAATGAAGTCCAATTTTAAATTAGTAGTAGAGTATCTGGTATATATAGCCAGCATTCAGTAAATATTATAAACCTTCCTTCAAACAATTTCTTCCTATATTCTCTCATGGAATGTCATCATCATCAACCAAGAAAGCCAGCCAGCACCCGCAACCTCCTCTATTCCTCACCCTACAGGCAACTCAACATCAAGTCTGGTTGCTCCGAGGTCTTCATTATCTCTCAAGTCCACCCCTTCTTCGGCATCCTTTCTGCTACAGGCACCACTCACCCGAATGACTGCAACTTGATCTCCCTGGCTTCCAAGGTTTCCTTCCTTCATCTGTTCCTCATATTGCATACGGACCTTTCTAAAATGCTAATGGGTTCACGTCACTCCCTTCCATTTTAAACCCGTTAGTGACTTCCCACTGGACTCAGTATGACTTACAAGGCCCAGCAGGACCCACAAACCTCAAGATTAAGTCTAGCTTTGTGCAGGTACTCTCAAGGGTTATCTTCCCAAGAGACGAGTGTCCAAAACACACACTAAGATAACCCAGTAAGAATGCTCTGTGAACCAGTTAAAAGTTGGGCACACAGTTACCTGAAATGACAACAATGGCTTTCGGAGTAAATGGTGATGAGTGGGTTTTATTTTTTCTGGGAGAATTAAATATGTAGTAGGGAACCATTGTTTGTTGAGATTCTTTCAGATCATATCAACACCATACCCTCTCATAAAAACTTGTACATGAAACTCATAGAATTATTCATAATAGCCAAAAAGTGGGAACAATCCAAATGTCCATCAACTGCTAAAAGGATTAAACAAAATGTGGTATATATCCACATAATGTAGTATTATTCAGCCACAAAAAGTAATGGAAGTACTGCTACAGACTCCAATATGGATGAACCTTGAAAACATTACGCTGAGTGAAAGAAGTTAACCACAGAAGGCCATAGAGTGTTTGATTCCATTTGCATGAAATTTTCACAAAAGGGAAATCCATGGAGACAGTAGATCAGTGACAGGAGATAAGGGAGGGAGAAATTGGGAGATACTGGGACCCAACTTCATTCTTCTGCATGTGGTTATTCCGTTGTTCTAGCGTCACTTATTGAAGAGACTATTTCTTCCTCTGGAATGATGTTGGCACCTCTGTTGAAAATCAACTGACCATAAATATACAGGTTTGTTTATGGACTCTCAATTTTGCTTCATTGATCTGTATGTCTAGCCTTATGCCAGTACCACCCTTAGCTACTTTAGCTTTTCTTAAAAAAATATTTTCTTTCTTTTTGGAGATAGGGAAAGAGGAGGAGAAAGAGGAGAGGGAAAGAGGAGGAGAGAGAGAAACATCAACACGTGGCTGTCTCTCGCACGCATGCCCTACTGGGGACATGGCCTGCAACCCAGGCATGAGCCCTGACTGGGAATGGAACCAGAGACCCTTTGGTTTGCAGACTGGCACTCAATCCACTGAGCCACACCAGCCAGAGCTAGATTACTTTAGCTTTATAGTAGGTTCTGAAATCAATAAGTGTGAGTCTTCCAACTTGGGTCTTTTTGTCTATACTGTTTGGGCTATTCTGAGTCCCTTGCATTTTCCTATGAATTTTAAGATCATTTTGTTCACCTGGGATTTTGACAGAGATTGCTTTGAATCTATAGATCAACTTGGGTAAAACTGTCATCTAAATATTGAGTTTCCTGATCCATGAACATAAGATGTCTTCTTTAATTTCTTTCAATAATGTTTTAAAGTTTTCGGAGTATAAATTACACACTTTAATTTATTTCTAAGTATAAATTTTGTTCAATGCTATTGTAAATGGCAGTTTTTTCTTAATTTCATTTTCAGATCCAGTATCTCTTTTACTTCTAAGGTAGACATAAGTGTACTATGCAAGGTACATGTCCGTGTTGGTGCCAGTGTAGCCTAGTAGAGTGCCCTGTACTGCTAGATCCCACATGAAGGGCACCTGTGCCTTTGTGAACCACTGAAACAAGCACGACTTGGGCTTCCTCTAACTCCAGACCCCTGTCAGCTTCCTGCCTCCTCTGGTCTCTACTGCCGGGGCCGTGGATCTCAGCTCCCCCCTGAACTCTACTGTTGGGTTTTAGCTGAACCATCTTTCTTTCTTTCTTTCTGATGGTGACTAACGTCTGGCCGCAACCACTACTCTTTCCTCTCTGCTGGTAATTTTTCTGCCCCTACAGGCTTCCCTGCTAATTAGAAACAGGTCAGTCACATACAATTTTCTATGATTTTCATGTCCTGGATTCTCGTCAGCAATTTTGGTCATTATTTGCATTTATAGGTTCTTTTTGTATTCGTATAGGTGTTTTTATTTTGAGAGTACATTTATTAAGGCTGGGACAGAGAAACAAGGAAGGGCTTAGGACAGAAGAAGCAAAAGGAGAGAGCCTAGGCGGAGCTGCTCTGGTTCCCTGAGAAGTGAGAGAAAATGGGGCCCTGGAGACAGGTTCAGGGGGTTAGCACAGAACAAGCTGCCGCGGCCTACTGCTCCCCTGGTGGCAAGTCTCGTGGGGACTCTTAGAGTTTAGGAGATGCACGCCTATGATGGGAGAAGAGGAGGGAGGGAAAGGCACAGGCGTGCTCCTGGGAAAGAGAGCAAACCTACAGGTTCTTTTTGGTTACTTATAGGTCATGGATATCCTGAGAGCTGGCGTATCAAATTTGTTGCACTAGATAACTAAGATTCTGCTTAAATTTTGTGGGTTGTTATCAAAAGCTGAAAGGGCCCGGGGAGATGAGACAGTCACCACAGCCAAGGATGTCCATGTCCTCTCTAAATTCACGCCCAGGGCACACTTCCTCCTCTCTAGTATCTCATTTCTTTATGCTGTAGTCATGTTTGGGTGTATGTTTGCATCGGTGGCTTAAAACAATAAAATGGATTAGAATAAATTTTAATAACCTCTGTTTTATTGACAATGACTCAAAGAGAAGCTTTATCAACACCCACAAAGGGTCATCGGCTGGGCTCTGAGGAAGCCAGATGGCATGGTGCTGGGCAGGCCTGATAACTAGGTATTTCCTGCTCAAACAGGCAGAGCTGGTTTTCCTCATTTATTTCTCACCCCTTCTCACCCCTAACATTTCCCTACTGCCTGCCCCTAATATCCTTGTATATACTTTTCATGTGCCTCCAAAGAGCCCAATAAACCCAGGCCTAGCTCACTCGCATTCTAATCTCCACATACTAGTCAATAATAAGCAGTAGAAAGTACCTTGAAAGGACTGGCTATACATATTTTGACAAGGCTACAGGTTATGGGAAAGAAGCACAGAAGTTAGAGGCATGGAATCTGCAGCCAAGCTTTCCTGGGTTCAAGTACTGGATCCACTGCTCACCAGCCTGGTAACTCCAGGTAAACTTTTTCATCTTCTTAAAAATATTTTATTTATTTTTAGAGAGAGGGGAAGGGAGGGAGGAAGACAGCAAAAGTAATACCAATGTGAAATAGAGACACTGACTGGTTGCCTCTGACATCTGCCCAGACATGGGGCTGAACCCATAACCCAGGCTAGTGCCCTGACTGGGAATCAAACCAGAGACCTTTTGGTTTGCAGGACAATGCCCAACCAATTGAGCCAGACCAATCAGGGCTCAAGTTTCTTAATCATTCCTGCCTCTATTTTCTCATCTGTAAAATGGAGGTAACTGTATCTACCTCTGAGGGGACTTAAGGATTAAATGATTAATATCTATAAAGCATTTAGAACAGGTCCTGGCCCATGGTAAATTGCTTTTAAAGTCTTCAAAAAAGATATATGTATGACTGACTTGGATATTTCCCCTTCGAAAGCTGTGAAGGAATATGAAGATAATATTCTGAGCTACTGTATAGTGAGTGATTAGGCCAGGCAGTGTTTACTGTAATGTATAGTACCTCCCTCTAAGTCCATGCAACCCTGTCTCACAGAGGAGGACACAGAAACTCAGAGAAGCTAGGTAACTTGTCCAGGGTCCCACAGCTGGCTGTGTGGACAAAAAAGGGGTTCTACAGAAAGCAACCTCACAGGGTGATCTGATCATAAGCTCCTACATGAGCAGCCATACCACTGCTTTTGTAAAAGGTTTATCTTTACCTTAAGCAAGCCCCATCCATTGTTTCTATGCATCTAGGTCCACATCTCTCTTCTTCAGAGGAACCATTCTGAAGAGAGCACATAATCTTGCTAACTATCCTGTAATCCAATCCCTGCCTTGCTTTCTCTCACTTACCTGTAATCTGCCTCACCTTCCTCTCCTTGATTCTAAATGCACAGAAGAAGCTGCCATTCTCTGAAAGCAATTTTCTGCCTGTTGAGCTCTTGTTTCCAGGCACATCCTCTGTTTGGCTCAAATAAGATTTTATTAAAATTCTCTATGGGTTTGGACGTTCTTACATTGATAGCTGTGTGTGTGTGACCTGGCACAACCAGCTGTGAAACCCTGGGCAGATTACTTAGCTTCTCTGAACCTCTGTAAAAACAGAGGCTTGTGTCCCAGCTGGTGTGGCTCAGAGGACTGAGTGCCGGCCTGCGAATGAAGGGGTTGCCGGTTTGATTCCCAGTCGGGCGCATGCCTGGGTTGCAGGCTTGCTCCCCAGTTGGAGGTATGCGAGAGGCAACCACATATCGATGTTTCTCGTCCTCTCTTTCTCCCTCCCTTCCCTTCTCTCTAAAAATAAATAACATTTTAAAAAATTTTTGAAAAACATCTGAAGTTCAGAAATTTAGAAAACCTAGTATCAAATCCTGAAAAGGACATAAGGCAATTGTGTTCATTGTTGGTGAAAATGAAAAATGGTACAGCCACTTTGGAAAACAGTTTGTCATCTTACAGAGTTAAATATATACTTCATACAATTTAGTAATCCCGCTTTTAGATATTACCAAGAGAAATGAAAACTTATGCTCACACAAAAACCCTGTATGTAAATATCTCCTTTCTAATGTTGGTTTAATTCATAACTGCCAGAACTTGGAACCAATACAAACGTCCTCCAGCGGGTGAATGGGTAAACAAACAGCGGTAGTATATCAATACGATGGACTACTGAGCAATAAAAAAGACCAAACCACAAGTGTCACGGGTGATTCTCAAATGCATTATGCTCATTAAAAGATGCCAGACTTTTAGGCTCCATACTACGTGATTCCATTTACACAACATAATGAAAAAAGCAAACTATAGGGACAGAAAATAGATCAGTGGTTGCCAAGGGTGGGGAATAGGGGCAGGATTTGACTACAAGGGGCCACAAGGGAATTTGGGGTGTGTATGTGAAGAAACTGGTTTATATCTTTTTTCTGAAGCAAGGAGAATCTTTATTGTAATTTTTATTGAATTTATTGGGGTGACATCAGTGAATAAAATTATGTAGGTTTCAGCTATACAATTCTGTAACACATCATCTGTATGTTGTATTGTGTGTTCATCACCCCAAGTCAAGTCTCCTTCCATCACTATTTATCGCTCCCTTTACTCTCTCCTACCTCCCCTCACCCCCAAAGCTTGTTCTATATCTTGACTGTGGTGTTGCTTACATGCTTGTACACATTTGTCAAATCTCATAGAACTGTACATTAAAAAGGGTATAAGGTTTACTGCTATGTAAATTATATTTCAGTGAATATGACTCCCTCAAAAAATGATACTGAAGTTCTGCACCCAAGTGACTGGGAAGTTGCAGTGTCATTAAGAGAAACCGGGAACCAAAGCCCTGATTAAGCTGTGCCTGGAAGCTGGGGTCTGTCGACTCTTTCTTCCCAGGCTGGCTGAATCACCATCTCACCCTCTGGATGTCATGTGTGGGGCCACAGCTTCTGCAAAACCATAGGACTAGACCCACTCCCTACCCCAGGGGTGGGCTGAATCCCACCTGACACCTGCTCTGTAAATAAGGTTTTACAAGGAACACAGTCACCCCCACTCTTTTATCCATGGTTGCTTTTGTGCCACAACTGCACAGGGGTACAATAGGCACTCATACCCACAAGCCTAAAATACTTGCCATCTGGCCCCTTGCAGAAGAGGTTTGCTGATCTCTTCTATCCCATGGGGTTATAAGGCCAGGAGCTTCAAGTGATGAGAGTATAGTCACGAAGGTAGCCAGGATTCTGACAAAAAGAACATCCTCCCTCACTGTGAGTGAAGAGTCTGGGCATTCTGGAGTGAGCTCATACCTTCAAAGAGGTCACTCATTCATTAGGCAGCTGGAGCAGGGGCCAGACCCTGGGCAGAAGGTGCCTATGAATCCTTTCCTATCAACAGTCCCTTTACAGGGCTGGGGGTAGCAATGTGCAGCTTACATTCATTTAGAATTTAGACAGCCACATCTTCCTGACACGTAAGATTTTTCACATGTCCTACTAAATAATCTGTACATAGACTGTTAGGTTTTTTAAAATTTTTAATTGTGCTTAAATACACAACATAAAATTTACCATCTTGAGCATTTATTTTTTTAATCCTCACCTGAGGATATGTTCACTGACCCTAGAGAGCAAGTGAGGGAGGGAGGGAGGGAGGCCGCTTTTTCAAGTGTCATTACTTGTTCTGGGATTGTGTCTTCCCGATCTTACTAAAAGCATCAAGATCTCCAGAAGCTTAGAGATGGATGAGCTGGGAGGTTGCAGCCAAACTATTAAAAAATGTATCTATAATAATTTGCCTTGTAATTATCGTTTTTTTTTTTTAAATTACAAATCATGCTATTTTTCAGTGCCAGGCTTCAAAAAGAGCCATTAGGGATTTCTACAGACAAAATTACTGCCTTGTAATACTATCCTTTACCCTGCAAGCCACACAAATGCAGTCAATTGATTTTTCAGGCAAAGCATTCAATCAATTCAATAGGGAAATACTCTTTTTAAAAAAATGGTGTTGTCCCTGGCGGGTATGGCACAGTTGGTTGGGCGTCATCCTGAAACCAAAAGGCCACTGGTTCAATTTTTGGTCAGGGCACATGGCTGGGTTGCAGGTTTGGTCCTCAGTAGGGGTATGTAAGGAAGGCAGCCAATCAATGTCTTTCTCTCACATCCTTTCTCTCCCTCTCCTCCCTCCCTTCCCCTCACTCTAAATTCAAAAATAAAAAAATTATTTAAAAAAAAAGAGGGAGAGAAAGAAATGGCCCTGGCTGGTGTGGCTCAGTGGTTGAGTGCCAACCTGAGAATCAAAGGGTCGCTGGTTCGATTCACAGTCTAGGGCACATGCTCGGGGTTGCAGGCCAGGTCCCCAGTTGGGGGTGTGCAAGACAACCTATCAATGTTTCTCTCCCTCTCTGTCTCCCTCCCTTCCTCTCTCTATAAATATAATTAAATAAATAAAATCTTTCGAAAAATTTCAGACCTTGTTCTTGTATAGTTAATTAATCAATAAGCCAAGACATACATACTGAACTCATCAAAATTGTATATAATTCAGTAGTGTCTTGGAGTATGTTCACAAATTGAATGGAAATTATTTGTATGGCTAATCTAACGGTTTAATGGTTCAGGAAAGAAAATAAGCATCATATGATTAACAGAACAGCTCTGTCTGCCCTTGGGATTAGGAAAATGAGCTGCTGCTCTCAGTCTTAAACTACAACTCGAACTGCCAAGCGGGTGGCTTCACTCGGAATTGTCTTTCCAATGGCCACCCCTCCTCCACATGACATGACTCATGCTTATCACTTAGCTCAGTCCCTCAGCAGTCAAGTTTCCTCCCTCGTGACAGAGAGGCGGGCTGTATGGCCAGCCTCGCAGGACAGACCACAGTGACCTAGCACTTGGGGGCTATGTTCAGTCAAATGCAAACGCATAATGATGAAGGGAAGACTAGTGATCGTGATTCAAACCTGACCAGTTTGTAAGGAAACACTCCGGCTATAGTGCAGTCTTTCTGCCCCTACACCCAGTCCATCACCACACCCCAACAACTAGCACTGTAATGCCCCTTGAATTCACTCACTGCTCTGGTTCCTGGAACAGACACCCATGGTTCTCCTGCTCCTAACCATTTCCTTCCCCAACCTTTAAATGTCCCTAGGATAAATGCCCAATTCCTTGATGGGCTCACAAAACATCTCCCCAGTGTGGGTGGACCCGCCTTAGCACTTGGCCCTTACATTGGCTCGACACGCTACCAAATCTAACTCTTTCTGGAAGAATATTTCCTCTTCCTTCCTCAAGCTAACTTCTTCTCAGGAGATCTGTTAGGTCTCCACATACGCACTTCTTCAGAGAGGCCATGCCTGGGCTGGGTTAAGTTCTCACAGTTCCCGAGCAGCCTGGGCTCTGGCTTTCACGTACTTCACTGCAATCCCCTGTTTAGTTTCTGTCATGGTGGCAGGACCTTGCCAGTTCCAGGAACCTGTTGGGGAAATAATCAGGAATGCCCTCTGTGTGGCCTTCCACATCAATCATGTTCCAAGAATTAATTAGGAAGGTGTGTCTCACTGTCCCCCAGCCCTCCTTCTGGCCCTCCAACATCTACAACTGAGCCAGTGTGGCAGACAGGCCATCAGTGCCTGCAGAGGTGGACCCAAACGGGAGAGCCGACCACACCGCATGACCAGAGCCTAAGCAGGAGCTGGGAGAAAGTGCACAGCCTGAGTCCATAATAACTGCAGGTTCACGGCAGCATGACTACTTGCAGTACAGTCACAGCTCCTCACGAGCCAGTTCGTGCTTGGAGCCTGAAACAGCGACATGAGTGCTTCCAGCAGGACTGTTTTCAGATAGATTTGAAAGTGTTTCTCTACCTCCATTTATGTTCCCACTGAAAAATAAAGCCAAACTAAAGCTCAAACAGGTATCGAGCTTTACACATTAGTTACGATAAATGCTTTGGTCCCTGGGGTTCTATGGAGAAGCTTTAGTTTTCCTATGACTTGTTTAAGCATCTACACTGCCTCAATGACATGGTCACTGAGTGCTGCCTTCTTATTGACACTAACAGGACAAAGGGAAAAAATACTATTCCTCCAGGCCCACACACTGACCTACAAGATAAAACTGCTCGGCAGCCACCACAAAGTGAGAGTGCATACTCTCACCAAAGACGCCAAAGACTCTCACCAGCTCTGGCCAAAGACGCCAGTTCCCCATCCCCTGGGCCCCATCCACACAGTGTCCTAGGAGGGACACTAATGAAAGACCTAATGACCTGTCCAATGAGGCGTAACTGTCCAATATACAAAAGGGTCAGCTAAACCAAGTCATAAAGAAGTAAATTTAACACCCACAGAAGTATCTCAATTACTATTAGGTCTAAAAGTTAGCTTTAGGCCATGCCTGGTGTGGCTCAGTGGACTGGGTGTTGTCCTGCAAATGGAAAGGTTCGATTCCCCATTGGGGCACATGCCTGAGTTGTGGGCCACCACAGTACTTGTGTCCCTGGTTGGGGGAGTACGAGAAGCAACCAATTGATGTTTTTCCCAAACATCAATGTTTCTCTCTCTCTCTCTCTCTTCCCCTCTAAATAAGAATAATATCATTAAAGAATAAAAATAAAAGTTAGCTTCACTGTTGATTACAGCTGACAGGAAAAAGTACTCATCTATCAGCTATATTAATTCTTTATTGTTTCTGAAAATCTGACAACAACCAGATTACTTTTTCTGAGATTACTTTAAAAGTGAGTTCCAGATGGACATTAACCCAAAATTCCATCCTCAACCCTACTTCTTCCCAGAGCAATTTTATCTAACCCTTCAACTTCACTATGACCTACCTGGCAAAGATTCTTGACTTCCCATTTCCAGCCTTGACAATGCTCTGGCTCTAGTTCTATACTCCGGAAATCCCACCCAAGTGACTTACCAACTTCTCCCAACCCAAATTCATCTTTCCTCTCAAACGCGAACCCCCTCCTGTGCTCTCCACCCCTTCCCTTTAACGGCACAATATCCAGTCATCAGAGTCCTTTCCTCATTCATTCTCCAGCACCTTTAAAGCCCCACAATGAACTTGGCATTATGCCAGGAGTTGAGCCCACAGCAGTTATCAGACAGACCAGGTCCCTGGAGGTTAGTTTCCATTTCTTGCTACACTCATAGCTAAATACCAAGGACTGATTTAACACAGGGACATAATAAGTATTCAAAGGTCTTTCCCTGTGGCAGCCAAGTGGAAAAAAAAAAAGACTGTCTTTGCACACTTGGCCATGACGACTGTGACACAGTCAACCCTAGAGAGAGGTATATTACATATTCTGGTTTTATCTGTGGTTCCAAGAGAATGAGATTTTAATTATAATAATAAAATTTTTCAATATGCAAACTTAATTTACTGAAGTTTTCCACCTTCTATATGGACACAAGTATTTTGATCCTGTGAAAACTCCTATTTCTATGGCAACAAGAGACACTGGAGAGAATCACCTATCTGCCTGCCTTCTGAAGTGTAAGACATTTTTAAAAACATTTTATTTATTTATTTTTAGAAAGAAGGGAATGGAGGGGAGAAAGAGGGAGAGAAACATAGATGTGCGAGAGAGACATCTACTGGTCACCTCTCACAAGCCCCCAACTGGGGCTTGGCCCGCAACCCTGGCATGTGCCCTGATTGGAACTGAACTGGCAACCCTTTGGTTCACAGGCTAGCACTCAGTCCACTGAGTCACACCAGCCATGGCAAATGTAGGACATTCTTAGGGCACCTCAGAGCATAGGCAACCCTGACCAGTGTTCTACTTGGATGCAGAAAACTGTTCACCAACTAGCCCATGACCACGCTCAATTGTAATTTAACAATCTTCTGACTATTAAATCAGAGATGTAAAATAATCTAAGCTCAGGAGAGTCTGCCACATTAGCCCCTTTTTTCTTTTTGGTTAGCGTGTAATGAAGGAGGCTGTTTATAAAATACAATATGTATGTGGGATATACCTACTGGAAATAGCGATTGATTTCAGTATCTTAGAATTTTCTAATTATTGTTTAAATGATGCACAACATCTTGTCTTACTATTGAAACTCTAAGTTCCTTCATGATCAAGACTGGGTTATACATGGTATTAAGGAGAAACCAGCCCTGACTAGTGTGCCTCAGTGGGTTGGGTGTCACACTGCAAAGGTAAAGGTTGCCAGTTTGATTTCTGGTCGGGGCACATGCCTGGGTTGCAGGTCTGGGGCGTGTGTGAGAGGCAAGCGACTGACGTTTCTCTCCCTTTCTCCCTCCCTTCCCAGGTTTCTAAAAAATAAATAAATAACATCTTTTAAAAAAGGAGAAAACAGTTCCCTGAAACTTGAAACTTCAAAATATTTTGGTAACACTCCTAGAATGATTTGGGAATTACTCAAAGGCACTTAAATGTTCTTTGCACAACAATATTGGTATGTCAGGGATATTAAGCGTTGAAGTAAGGAGAAATAAAGATAATATATTTAAAAGAATAACCAGGAACAAGCCCAGGGATGCGGAAACCCAAACAGCCATTTAAGCACAATGATTTACTTTTAATAATAAACATTAGATAAGAAGTACAGTGTTGAATCATTTCTCCCATTGCTCTAAAGTACAGGTTACGTCCCTTTAGGCCCTGGCACAGGAATATGAGTTCAAAAGGCTGAAAAGTAACAGGAGGTACAGCTGACCTCTCTACCATCCCCCGACACCTGGGCGATCGGAGGATGCCTGGCATGACAAACACACTATCTCGCATGCTCCCAGAGCCACCCCCAGAGAGTTTCCTCCAAGACAAAAACCATTTCCTATCGAGAACCACCACCAGGCTGCAGAAACCATCAACCACATGAAACTTCCTATAATATGTTTTGGGACACTGTCCTACAAAACCACTGACAAGCTCCCAAGAGACCATAAGGGTGGAAACTATCCATCAACAGGCACCAAAGAAGTATCAGTTTTAGAAAGCAGCACAAGATCTGTAAGTCACCTTTCAATTATACACATTTAAAATCATTGTCTAAAAAAAAAAGAGAACACTTTGAATAGCACTATTCCAGAGCAGGGTTTCTCATAAGTTTTGTTCTTGGGATCCTTTTTATATTCTTAAAATGAGTTGAGGATCCCCAAAACTTTGTTTATCTATTGAGATCTATTGATACATACTGAATTAGAAATTAAACTGAGAAATTTAACAATAAAAAAAAAATAAAATAATTGTCTAGGTAACCATATTACCATTTGGTTCCCTGACATCTGAGACAGGAAGAGAAGTCACTGCCGCCCAGACCCTGCCATTGCTCCCCCAGCCCCTCACTTTTAACACAGTCAATAAAGCCAGGAGGGGTAAAGGCCAGCAGAGAGAAAACAAGTTCAATGTCATCCTTTACACAAGCACAAAACACTTTGGGGGATGGGGGATTGATTATCTCGAAATGGGAAATACACTTCAAAAAATTATTTTTGCCCTGACTAGCGCAGTTCAGTGGATTGAGTGCCAGACTTCGAACCAAAGGGTTGCCGGTTCCATTCCCAGCCAGGGTGCATCCCTGTGTTACAAGCCAGGTCCCCAGTAGGGGCGCCTGAGAGGCAACCAATCAATGTATCTCTCACACATTGATGCTTCTCTCCCTCCCTTCCCCTCTCTAAAAGTAAATAAATACAATCTTAAAAAAATAATAATGTCCCATTACTATACTGTACACAAATTCTCAAAAAGAGCAGAATCTCCATTTTTTCCCTAGATGACATCCTGTTCCAACGGAGGATTTATTCCAGAACCGGACCTTCCATAAATATGCATGAGCAACGTCAGACATCAGAAAGGCTCTTCTAAGGTCTCCACTGTTTGAGTCCTCTATTTTCTGAACACTGGCGTCTGTATGTTACTACTGCTCCCATCAGACAGCACTGCATTTCCATTTAATTTTTCCTCTTACTGTGTAACTAGAAAATCAGTTCAGTGAAAGTAAATCCTGTTAGCATTTCTGGTTTATCTTGTACCTCGGCCTATTAAATACTGTTGATTACTTTATTACAGGCCAGATTTGATAACTGTCCTTAGCTGCCCCAGAAAATAGAGTAGATGTTAAGTAATTATTTGTCAAAGGTTTCACTGCCATAGAAACGAAGAAACACTTTGAGTGCCTCTAAGTCCATCTTTCTCCTCTAAAACAAATGTCTTTCTGATTCCTGAAGCTAAAAAAGGCACACAAATCCACGAGGCACACTCACTGCATTTAAGCAGTATCTTCTCCAACTGCTCATTCGGTAATGTATCTTCCCTGGCTGGTGTGGCTCAGTGGATTAGATGCCAGCCTGAAAACTCAGAGGTCACAGGTTTGATTCCCAATCAGATGCCTGGGTTGCAGGCCAGGTCCCCCACTGGGGGCATGTGAGAGGCAACTAACTGATCAACGTATCTCTTGTACACTGAGGTTTCTCTCCCTCTTTCTTCCTGCCTTTCCCTCTCTCTAAAATAAATAGATAAAAATCTTTAAAAAACCATACCTGCTCGTACATTCAAAGCATGCTCCCACATCTCAACCAGCTCTGCAGATGGTAATGGATTGCTCCCTGTCACTCTTACCTTGATTTTGGCCTATTCATGACTTCTATCTGTGCTAGTGATAAATTAATGAGGATTTCTACACAGAATACAATGACTTTCATGAAACTTTTCTGACAGGATTTGGTTAACAGTGTGAATTTCACCCATAGATTATATACCCTTCTGATAATACCCCATGTTTCTCCTGACGCAAGAAAAGTCAATAAAATATATAGCTGTGCAATGTTAATAACTATTCTGGATACCTGAAACTAATGTAATATTGCATATTTACTATATTTTAATTAAAATAAATTCACAGCCACAATATAGACCATATTCACAGGCCATAACAATAATTATGGTCGGGCACTGATCTGTGAACTGAAAGTGATCTTCTTTAAAGTAATATGGCCTATTAACATTATCACACTTTCAATGTACCTTCTCTTATCACTCTGGGAGTGAAAAAAATGTTGCAAAGTTGAATATACACTAAAGACTAGTCTTATCAAGCTAGCAATAAATTGACTTTTTGACTAGAATCTGTGACTACGTGTTTAAAAACTGCACATTTCTTTCCCCCATATTACAAATCTTTAAGTTTCTTTTTTTGGTGGGGAGGCTTTTTTTTCACTGCTAATCCTACTACTAGTGGGTTCTGGTATTACTATGGAAATCTTAGGTCTGAATTTTCTGAGGAAATAAAAATAATAACTGATCAGACCCAGATCAATCATTCCACAGGAAAAGTAGGGCAACCAGGTGGTAAGAGAAAGACTCTCACAACAGAATCTTTATCTGTAAAATGGCGGCTTCACCCACAGAACTGCCCGCTGAAAATTTCCCCCTCTTGGTCCAGACGTTTCTCTAAACTCCTAGTCCAAAGGCAGTCATTTTTTCACACTTTTTGTAAAATGGACAGCCTTAAAACTCTTGTTCCCTGGTATAGCTTTTCGGGATGAAATGAGTTTCCTTATGAAGAATGAATCTAGCTTCCCCTAACTCTCAAATACAACCATCCCCATAGCTCTTCATATCACAATAGCACGTAAGTGTCTTTTTTAATGTAGCAGTTGTTCCCTTCAAAGGAAGGATCATACACTAAGGGCTCCTCCTCCTGAGACCTTTGTGCCAAAGCTTACAGAGATCCTCTGGGTGGTGGCTGGCCCTGGTTCTGGACACTCAGCGGGCACCCACTTTTTCCCAGGGTCTCGCCCTCAGCATGGCACTAAGGGGGAAAAGAACATAGGCAAGATGGTTTATAAGCTGAGCTGGTCTATCCAAGGAGCTTCAAACTTTTCTCTTCCTGTCCTGTCCGGATTCGCAGTAGTTGCGGAGGGAAACTTCACACAGTCCTTCCTAAGTCCTGATCTCTCCGCCCCCTCTTCCTTCCTCACCGTTCGCGTCACAATAGCTCCAGGATGGGAATGCCTCACCTCACCTTTGTCTCCGCAGGTCCATCTGCTTCCTTCCTGCGCTTCAAAGGTGAGCCAGGGCCCTTGAGACATGGCTCGAGGGCTCCGGGGCTGGCAGAGCCATCCGCACCTCCTGGGGTGTCCCTTCTCCCACCTGCCGCCTGAACGCTCTTTCCTTAAATAAAGATTTTCCCCTGCTGAAAGTCCCATCTCACTCTGAAAGGGGAGGACCCGCTACCTCGCCAGCCCTTTGTCTGAAGCATTCAGACCGCACACCCTCACCCACAAAGCGTCACCCCTCACACAGGTAGGTGAGTCTACTCTGCACAGGGCCGGGGAGCCCCGTGCAGGAAAGGGATGGGGTTAGGAGCGAGGTCCCTCCAGGAGCCGAAATTTTACGACCATACTTGCGGGTCCTACTTCTGAGGTGAGGAGGGCGAACTCCAGGGGCGACCCTCGAACTCCGCACCGGTGCCCGCAGTTCGAACGACCGCCTCCGGCCCCGACTCGGCGTATCCCCGCCTCCGACCTCCGACGCCCAGCCGCGTTAGAGGCCCGGCCGACTCCCGCTGGCAGCCGCGCCATGCCCTCCTCCATCCTCACCCGCTACCGCAGGCCGCCGCTCACCTGGCACGTTGGCATTGCCCGCCCCGCTCCGCACAGGAGACTTCGGGTCCCGACGGTCTCAGTGGACGCCAACCCCCAGAGAAAGAGGCGGGCAGGAATTCACCCGCCGCGGAGTCTACCTCTCTGCTACCAGAACGCGCCGCCTGGTTTCTAAGGAACCGGGGGCTCTATGAAGGGAGGCGGGGAGGGAGGGGGCGGGGGTGGGATGGCAGGAG
>PVKM010018320.1:0-25147 GCA_004027735.1 Carollia perspicillata
TGTTAATTCTTCCAATTCATGAACATGGTATATGTTTCCATTTGTTTGTGTCTTCCTTGATATCTTTCTTCAGTGTTGTGTAATTTTCTGCATACAGGTCTCTTACCTCTTTTGTTAGGTTTACTCCTAGGTATTTCATTTTTCTTTTTGCTATATCAAATGGGATTTTTTTCTTGATTTCTGCTTCTGCTGTTTCATTATTGGTATACAAAAATGCCTTTGATTTCTGGATATTGACTTTGTATCCCATAGTTTTGCCAAATTCATTTATTAGGTCGAGCAGTTTTTGGGTGGAGTCTACAGGATTTTCCATGTACACTATCATGTCATCTGCAAATAATGATAATTTTCTTTCCTCTTTTACAAATTGGATGCCTTTTATTTTCTTTTCTTGTCTGATTGCTGTGGCTAGGACTTCTAATACTATGTTGAATAGAAGTGGTGAAAGTGGACAACCTTGTCTTGTTCCTGATCTTAGTGGAAAAGCTTTTAGTTTTTGTCCATTGAATATGATGTTGGCTGTAGGTCTCTCATGTATGGCTTTTATTATGTTGAGGAATGCTGCCTCTATTCCCACTTTGTTGAGTGTTTTTATCATAAATGGGTGCCATACCTTGTCAAATATTTTTTCCGCATCTATTGATATGACCATGTGATTTTTGTCTTTTGTTTATGTGATGTATTACATTTACTGATTTGCAAATGTTGAACCATCCTTGATCCCTGAGATGAATCCCACTTGGTCATGGTGTATGATCTTTTTAATGTATTGCTGGTTGCGGTTTGCCATTATTTTGTTGATGATTTTAGCGTGTATGTTCATCAGCCGTATTGGCCTGAAGTTTTCTTTTTGTTGTGTCTTTTTCTGGTTTTGGGAATAGGATGATGCTGGCTTCATAGAAGGAGTTTGGGAGTCTTCCATCACTTTGGATTTTTTGGAATAGTCTGTGAAAGATAGGGGCTAGCTCTTCCTTTAAAGCTCTGTAGAATTCTCCTATGAAACCATCTGGTCTAGGGCTTTTGAGTGTTGGGAGTTATTTGGTTACTGCTTCAATTTCATCTGTTGTTATTGGCCTGTTCAGGTTTTCTGCTTCTTCTTCATTTCGTTTTATAAGATTATACTTTTATAGGAATTTGTCCATTTTACCTAGGTTTTCAAATTTCTTTGCATACAGTTCTTCATAGTAATTTTTTACAATCCTTTGTATTTTTGTGGTGTCAGTTGTAATCTCTCCTCCTTCATTTCTGATTGTGTTTATTTGGGTCCTCTTTCTTTTTTTCTTGATGAGCCTGCTTAAAGTCTTGTTGATTTTTTTATATTTTCAAGAAACCAGCTCCTGGATTCATTGATCCTCAGTATTGTGCTTTCAGTCTCTATGTCATTTAAGTCTGCTCTGATCTTGGTTATTTCCTGTCTTCTACTAGCTGTGGGCTGTCTTTGTTGTTGTTCCTCAAGTTCTTGTAGGCATAGGGTTAGGTTGTTTGTTTGAAATGTTTTTATCTTTTATAGGTAGGCCTGTATTGCTATGAATTTCTCTCTCAAGACTGCCTTCACTGTGTCCCATAAGTTTGGGTGGTCGTGAGTTTATTTTCATTTGTTTCCAGAAACTTTCTTCCCTAATTTTATTCTTGTCCCATTCATTGTTTAATAGCATGCTATTCAATCGCCATGATTTTGAGTGTTTGGGTTTTTTTCCCTTGGGGTTGGTTTCTGGTTTCAGTTCCTTGTAGTTGGAGAAAATATTTGGTATGATTCAATTTTCTTGAATTTGTTCAGGCTTCTTTTATGTCCTATTATGTGGTCTACCTTGGAAAATGTTCCATGTGCATTTGAATAGAATGTGTATTTAGCTTCTTGCAGATGCATGGCTCTCTATATATATCAGTTAAGTCCATTTCATCTAGGGCATTGTTCAATGCCACAATATCTTTGTTGATATTTTGTTTGAAGGATATGTCCATTTTTGACAGTGGGGTGTTAAAATCCCCTACTACAATTGTGTTGATGTCAATATCCTAAGATTTTCTTTATGTATTTGGGTGCTTCTATGTTGGGGGCATGTATATTTACAATGTTTATGTCTTCTTGGTGGAGTCTTCCCTTGAGTATTATGAAATGACCTTCTGGGCCTCTTTTCATGGTCCTGTTTTTGAAGTCTGTTTTTTTTCTGATATGAGTATTGCTGTCCTGACTTTCTTTTCTTGACTGTTTGCTTGGAAAATTTGTTTGTAGCCCTTCACTTTCAGTCTGTGTAGGTCATTTGTCCTGAAGTGGGTCTCTTGTAGGCAATTCAGCTATTCTGTGTCTTTTGATTGGAGCATTTACTCCATTTACCTTTAAGATTATTATTTATAGGTACGTATTCATTGCCATTTTTGTACCTGTGTTCCTCTCTGTGTCTGTCTTTTCCTTTTTTTCCTTAGAGCAGTCCCTTTAGCATCTCTTGCAGAGTTGGCTTGGTGGATGTGTATTCTTTTAGACTTGTTTTGTCTTGGAAGCTTCTTATATGACCTTCTATCTTTATTGAGGGTCTTGCTGAGTAAAGTAGTCTTGTTTGCAGGCCTCTGGTTCTCATTACTTGGAATATTTCTTGCCATTCTCTTCTGGTTTGGAGCATTTCCATTGAGAAGTCAGCAGCTAACCTTATTGGGGCTCCCTTGTATGTTACTTCCTTCTTCTCCCTTGCTGCCTTTAAGATTCTCTCTTTGTCTTGGAATTTTGCCATTTTAGTTATGATGTGTCTTGAAGTGGGCCTCTTTGGGTTCCTCTTGATTGGGACTCTCTGTGTTTCCTGGATTTGTGTGACTTTTTCTCTTGTCAAATTAGGGAAGTTTTCCATCATTACTTTTTCAAACAGGTTTTCTATCCCATGCTCTTCTTCCTCCCCTTCTGGTATCCTTATTATATGGATATTGTTACCTTTCATGTCGTCCTGCATTTCCCTTAATCCCTCTTCATCCTTTCTGAGCCTCTTTTCCTTTACATGCTCCTTCTGGGTGTTTTTTTCTACTTTGTCCTCAAACTCACTGATCTGATCTTTTGCTTCATCTATCCTGTTTTTGATTGCTTCCACTGTGTTCTTCAGTTCAGCAATTGTATTCTTCATTTTCTCTTGGCCCTTGTTTCTGTTTTCTATTTCCTTTTTCATGTTGATACAGTTTGCAGTGAGTTCATTGTAGCTCTCCTGTAGTTTCTGGTAGTTTATTGTCATCTCATGGAACTTCCTGATAACCAGTTCTTTGAATTCAATATCTGATAGCTGACTTGCTTCCATTTCGTTTAGCATTCTTTCTGAGGCTTCCTCCTTTCCTTTCATTTGGGGATTGTTTCTTTGTCTTCCCATTGTTTGTGACACTCTTTTTGTTAGCTTCAGCTCTGAAATTGATATTTTCTGGCTCCCTGGGCTTATGATGTAAATTTTTGTGGTAGAATATCTGTGAGATTCAGTGGTGTAGGTTCCATGATCCCCTGAGCTCTGCAGTCTTGGGTTGTCATTTAAAGTAGCTCTGTGTATTTGGGAGGGGGGTTGATTGTTGTGTCTTTTTTGGGTGTTCCTTCCCACCAGCTGGTTAACTGAGAGTCACTCTATCCACCACCACCTGTATTTTTCTGTGCTGGCAAGGGCAGATTGTCTTGAAGCTGGTTCTTCCATGTGTACAAGGTTTTGAGGATTCTTTTTTGCTTTTGTTCAGTTGTTTGTACTAGGTAGTTTCTCCACTATTTAGTTGTATTTTCAGGTAGGTCCTGGGTTGAGGTTTGTGTGATAGCCACTCCTTTCTTCACCTTCTTCTGTTGTTATCTGTTGGTGGTTCCTTTGTTGTTGGGTTTCCTCTTCCAGTGGGTATCATGTTGTTCCACCTATTCTTTTTTGTGATCAGTTGGAGGGGAAGGCAAAATGCTTTAAGACAGCAAGAGAGTATTCTACAATATTTACAGTAGCAGCCAGTAGAGAAGAGATAGGAGATCCTTTGGCTATGTACAATGTTAACTGTGATCTTCCCCCCCAACTAGCCACTTTTTAGAAAGGATATAAGGAAGACAAGACTCTTGTTGGGGAGGGAAGGATTGTGAGTTGGATCTAGAAAGCAGTGAGGTTGTGGGAGGTCAGATTCTGAGGTAAGGTGAGAGTAAAGGATAGTAAATAGGTATATTGTGTGAGAAAATAGAGTTATGTAGTACAGTAATAGAGTTCAGGAAACTGATGTGGGCTAAGTTCCAGGAGGGGTGTTGTGAAGTATTTACAATTGTATGGAACAGCTATTATTTACAATAATATTAAAGTAATAATCATGTGACAGAATCTATGTAATCTGGATAATAAGAATAGGTGGTATCGGACCTTGAGTAGTGTGCTAATGGAACAGAAGTGATGTGAAGGACAGTAAATTAGCAATACACTGTGAATGAGAGAACAAGGGAAATCTGTCAAATGATACAATATAACCAGCCAACCAAACAAGACTATACAGAAAGAAGAGGAATACAAAAATACCATTAAAATAAAAGATGTAAGGATAATGAAAAAATAATAATACAAATATACAGTTACTTGCAGGTTCTCTGTAATAGCAAAGTGAAATTTGTCTCACTATTTTAGCTGTTGGGATGCTCCCTCTTTGGGTCCAACTCTGGTCTTTTCACAGTTCCAGGTTTTTTTCTTACTTGTGGGTACTTTAAAAAAAAAGCAGGAGAAGGGAGGAAGAAGAGATTAAATTGGAAAGGAAGTGGGGACCTCTGGCCAAGATGGAAGCGTAGGTAGACATGCTGTGCCTTCTCGCACAACCAAAACAAGAAGAACAATAATTTAGAAACAAAGTAACAATGAAAACTGACAGAAAATTGAACTGTAAGGAAATCAGAAAACCGAGGAGATAAAATAAAAACATCCATCCAGACTGGTAAGCAGGGTGGATTCGGGTAGGTAAGCAGAGACAGGTCGTGGCACAAAAAGCAGAGGCACAGGGTGTGAAAAGCACCTCAGGCAATGGCTGGTGACTGTGAAGAGGGGCATGGTGTGCAAGGCAGCTGACCAGGTGGTCCCACATTTGCAGGCAGATAACTGGCGAGTGAGACAGACTGCACAACCCAGGGCCCCAGCACCAGAAAATAAAGCCTGAAAACAATGATTGAAAACACCTGTGGGGGTTGAGGCACAAGGAGTGACTCCAAGCCTCACAGGAGAGTTCATTGGAGAGATCACCAGGTCCTTGAACATATATAAATACTCCCACTGGGAATCAGTGCCCTAAGGGCCCAGTTTGCTTGGGGGAACAGGCGGAGGGGTCTGGGATCTGACAGAGAGTGGAACGAACACCATTGATTCCTCTTGGACCCCACCCCCACATACAGCGTCACAACCCAGCAACTGGAATGCCCCACCCTGGTGGACACCTAAGGCTCTGCCCCTCATATATAACAGGTGCGACCAGACAAAAAAAATGACCCAAAGAAAACAGATCAAAGCTACAGAGATAACACAACTAAGCAACCAAGAGATAGCTAACCTATCGATGCACAGTTCAAAGCACTAGTGATCAGAAAGCTCACAGAATTGGTTGATTTTGGTCACAAATTAGATGAACAAATCAAGGCAATGCTAAGTAAAATGAAGGAAAATGCACAGGGAACCAATAGTGATGGGAAGAAAACTGGGACTAAAATCAATGCAGTGGACCAGAAGGAAGAAAGAAACAACCAAACAGAAAAGAATGAAGAAACAAGAATTCAAAAAAATGAGGAGAGGCTTAGGAACCACCAGGACATCTTTAAATGTTCCAACATCCGAATTATAGGGATACCAGAGGGGGAAGAGAAAGAGAAACAAGTGGAAAAGTTATTTGAACAAATAATAAAGGAGAACTTCCCCAATCTGGTAAAGGAAATTGACTTCCAGGAAGTCCTGGAAGCTCAGAGAGTCCCAAAGAATGTGGACCCAAGGAGGAACACACCAAGTCACATCATAATTACATTACCCAAGATTAAAATGAAGGAGAGAATCCTAGAAGCAGCAAGAGACAAGGAGACAGTTATCTACAAAGGAGTTCCCATCAGACTGTCAGCTGATTTCTCCAAGGAGACCTTACAGGCAAGAAGGGACTGGGAAGAAGTATTCCAAGTCATGAAAGGCCAGGACCTACATCCAAGATTGCTCTATCCAGCAAAGCTTTCATTTAGAATGGAAGGGCAGATAAAGCACTTCTCAGATAAGGTAAAGTTCAAGGAGTTCATCATCACCAAACCCTTATTATATGAAATGTTAAAGGGACTCATCTAAGAAAAAGGCAATAAAAAACAGGTATAGTAAAATGACAGCAAACTCAAAATTATTAACAACCACACCTAAAACAAAAACAGAAACAAACTAAGCAAACAACCAAAACAGGAACAGAACCACAGAAATGGAGATCATATGAGGGTTAGCAATAGGATAGTGGGAGGAGGAAAGAGGGGGAAAAGGTTCAGAGAATAAGTAGCATAGATGGTAGGTAGAAGGTATGGGGAGGGTGGGAATAGTATGGGAAATGTAGAAGCTAAAGAACTAATGACATATGGACATGACCTAAAGGGGGAATGTGGGTGGGAGAGCATGTGTAGGGTGGAGGGGAATGAAGGGGGAAATGGGACAACTGTAATAGCACAATCAATAAAATATAATTTAAAAATTGGAAAGAAAGGAAGAAGGAATAAAAGGAGAAAGAAGGAAAGAGGAAAAGTTATTGAAAGATAAAACAATAATAAAAATTAAAAAAAGATTACTTAAAAGAAAAACAAACAAACCAAACTTCCCAACAACCCTCTCTTGTTGGTTTTAAACTGGCCAACCCAGTTTTTCTGGTATTGCTGTCTGCAGCAGGCTGAGGGGTGATTAGTATGGCTTTTCTCCCTTCCATATCTGCACTCAGCCATTTTGGCATGCACTCTCCCTAAAGCTAGTCTGGCGCCTCTCCCCGGAGCCTTGGATGTGGGATCCAGGTCTTCCTCAGAGCTCTCTTTCCCTGGGGTTACTGCTGTGGACAGGTGTGCAGGTGCGTGTACTTGGCCAGGCTGCCTTGGTCCCACAGGTTCAGGTGTGAACCCTCTCAGTGCTATGGGGGTGTGCAGGGCTTCACACAACCTTCCGTGCAACCTCAGGATTGCTGCCCAGCTGGGTGGGGAGTAGGCCAAGTGGCTGTTGCAAGAGAATTCCCCAAACAGTTTTTATTTTTGAGAAATTCCTCCTAGTCGAGCTTGCAACTCTGTACAGCCCAATTCTCCAGCCAGACCGATGACTATCGGGGTCAGTGCCTGTCACTGCACAACTCTCAACTCTCCCAAGCTGGCGACCACAAACTCCGCAGAAGATCACAGCCCCTGTGTGATTGCCTCTTTGTCTTCATTCCCCTCACTGAGACTTCAAGTAACCAGGTGTCTCTCTGTGCTGCTTAAACCTTGTTTGGCCGGGGAGGGAAGGAGCAGTTGACCTGGCTGTCACCCAAAGACCCTGTGGCAGACCCAGCAGTGGGTGCCAGGTCTGGGGCTATAGCCGCCCTGGCCCTAGGTGGTCCCCGGGACCTTATTGTCTTGAAGCACTCTCCTTACCATCTGGTTTTTCAGTGTCCATTACAATTTTTGGTCTCTTATTTTCATATATGCTGGGGTATTGTTGGGTGTTTGCTCTGTTCCTCCATAGATGGGGTAGGTTTTTCTGCCATGTATAGGGGGAAGTGGAATCTGCTCCTTCCTACCCCATTGCCATCTTCCTCCTCCAGAAAAAGCATTTGATGAGGTTCAGCATGCATTTATGATAAAAACCCTCAGCAAAGTGGGAGTAGAGCGAGCATACCTCAACATAATAAAGGTTATATATGAAACACCTACAGCTGACATCATACTCAATGGACAAAAACTAAAAGGTTTCCCACTAAGATCAGGAACAAGATGAGGATGTCCGATTTCACCATTTGTCTTCAACATAGTATGGGAGTCCTAGCAACAGCAGTCAGACAAGAAGAAAAAATAAAAGGCATAATAACTGGCATTCTGGCTGGTGTGGCTGAAAGTAGCATCCTGAGAACAAAAGGGTTGCTGGTTAATTTCCTAGTCAGAGCACATGCTTGGGCTGTGGACCAGATCCTCCTCAATTGGGGGCATGTGAGAGACAACCACACACTGATGTTTCTTTCACTCTCTTTCTCCCTCCTTTTGTCTAAAAGTAAATAAATAAAAATCTTTAAAAAGATAGCATACAAATTGGAAAGGAGGAAGTAAAACTGTCACTGTTTGCAGATGACATGAGAGTGTACATAGGAAACCTTATAGACTCCAGAAAAAAAAAAAACTATTCGACCTAGTGAGTGAATTTGGCAAAACAGTGGAATATGAAGTCAATATTCAGAAATTGAAGGCATTTTTGTACACCAACAATGAAATATTAAAACCAGAAATTAGGAAAAAAATCCCATTTGCTATAGCAACAAGAAAAATGAAGTATCTAGAAATAAACCGAACCAAGGAGGTAAAAGACCTGTACTCAGAAAACCACACAACACTGGAAAAAGAAATTAAGAAAGACAAATAAATGGAAGCGTATTTCATATTTATGGATTAGAATAATTAACATCATTAAAATGTCCACACTACCCAAACCAATTTATAGATTCACTGCAGTCTTTATTAAAATACCAATGACATATTTCACATATATAAAACAGACACTTCAAAAATTTATATGAAACCATAAATGACCCCAAATACCTGCAGCAACTTTGAGATAGAAGAACAAGGTAAGTGGGATCACCATACCTGACATCAAACTATATTACAAGTTCATGGTAATCAAAACAGTCTGAAACTGCATAAGAACAAACACATAGGTCAATGGGACAGAATAGATAGCCCAGTACTAAACCCAAGTCTCTATGGTCAATATTCAACAAAGGGGACAGAGCATAAATTGAAATAAAAATAGCCTTTTTTACAAATGGTGTTTGGACACCTGGACAGCTACCTACAAAAAAATGAAATGATCACCAACTTACACCATACACAAAAATAAACTCAAGATGGATAAAAGACTTAAATATAAGTCATGATACCATAAAAGTCCTAGAGGAGAACATAGGCAAGAACATCTCAGGTATTCCATGCAGCAATATTTTCACTGATATATACCCTAGAGCAAGGGACATAAAGAAAAGAATAAACAAATGAGATCTCATCAAAATAAAAAGCTTCTGCATGGCTAAAGAAAACATTAGCAAAATGAAATGGGAACCAACTGTATGGGAAAATATATTTGGCAATGGTACCTCAGATGAAGGTTTGATCTCCAAAATATATAAAGAACTCACACAAGTCCACACCAGGAAGACAAACAATCCAATTAAAAATGAGCAAAGGACTTGAATAGACACTTCTCCAAGGATGACATACAGAGAGACCAGAGACCTATGAAAGGATGCTCAACATCACTAGCCATCAGAGAGATGCAAATGAAAACCACAATGAGATACCACTTCACACCAGTGAGAACTGCCATCATAAACAAATCAAATAATAAGTGCTGGAAAGGTTTAGAGAAAAGTGAAATCCAGTGCAGTGTTGGTGGGAATGCAGACTGGTGCAGCCCTGTGGAAAACAGTATGGTTTTCTCAGAAAACTCAAACTGCCTTTTGTGCCAGCAGTTCCAGTGCTGGGATTATATCCTAAGAACCCTGAAACATGAATCCAAAGAACCTATGCATCCCAACATTCACAGCAGCACAATTTACAATAGCCAAGTGCTGGATGTATCCTAGGTGTCCATCACTAAATGAGTGGATCAAAAAGAGTGGTACATTTACACAATGGACTATGACACAGCAGGAAGAAAGACATCCCACCCTTCTCAAGACCATGGATGGACTTGGAGAGCATTATGCTGGGTGAAGTAAGCCAGACCATAAAAGACAAATACCATATGAGCTCACCTATAAGTGGAACCTAATTAACAAAACAAACAAGCAAGCAAAATATAACCATAGACATTGAAATTAGGAACAAACTGACAGTAACCATTAGGAGTGGGGGAATAACAGGGGAAAGAAGAGAAATGGTCATCAAAGAACATGTATAAAGGACCTATGAACAAAGCCAAAGACGGATAGGATTGAAGGGGGGAGTTCATGGTGGGTGGGGCACAGGAAAGTGGTGGTGGGAAAATGGAGACATCTGTATTAAAAATTAATAAAAAAAATGATTTAAAAATCACAAAAAATAAATAAAATAAATAAAGTACAAGATGAAATAAAGATTCCCCCAGATTAAACAAAAAAGGCTGAATAGCATATCTCCACCAAACCAGCATTGCACAAGATGCAAAAGGGACTGCTTTGAGAAAAAGAAGAAATAGAGAGAAATACCTGGTTGGTGTAGCTCAGTGGATTGAGTACAGGCCTGTGAACCAAAGGATCGTGGTTCGATTTCCAATCAGGGCATATGCCTGGGTTTCAGTCCAGTTTCCAGCAGGGGACGCATGAGAGGCAATCATACATTGATATTTCTCTCCCTCTTTCCTTCCCTTACCCTCTAAAGATAAATAAATAAAATCTTTAAAAAATCCATTCCTTAAAAAAATAGAAATAGGAATGCCAGTATAAAGGGAAAAATGGCAATGAAAAAGTACTTATTAATAACCTCAAATATAAATGAATTAAAGGTGCCAATCAAAAGACACAAGGTAGCTGAATGAATTAGAATACATGGCCCACAAATATGTCTGCAAGAAATCCACTTCTGAACAAAACATTTACACAGGCTGAAAGTGAAGGGATGGCAAAAAAATATTCCATGCAAATGGACATGAAAAAAAAAAAACTTTGTTGTAGCAATGTTTATATAAGGCAAAGTGACTTCAAAATAAAGGTCATAATAAGAGACAAAGAAGGTCACTACATAATACTCAAAAGAGTAGTCCAACAAGCGGATATAACTATTGTAAACATATATGTACCTAAATATATAAAGAAAATCTTGGAAGACCGTTAGAAAGAAATTAATAGCAATACAGTCTTTGTAGGGATTTTCACATCCCACTGTCAACAACAACAGATAGATCCTCCAGACAAAAAATCAACAAGGATTTAGTAGGATTAAATCACACTCCAGATCAAATAGATTAATTTATATTTACAGAACATTTCATCCCCTAAAAGCAAAACACACATTCTTCTCAAGTACACATGGGCCATTTTCAAAGATAGACTACATGACAGGATATAAAACAAGCCTTAAAAAACTCAAGAAAATTGAAAGCATATCTAGCATCTTCTTGGATCACAATGGCTTGAAACTAGAAATAGCCTTAATGAAAAAACTCAAAACATTCAAATATATGGAGTCTCAATAAGTGTTATTAAATACTGAATAGGTTACAATGAGATTAAGGAAGAAATAAAAAAAAATATCAGGAAACAGACGAAAATGAACACATGATAACTATGGACACAAAAATAGCAGTCTGGAAAGGGAAGTTCATAGCATTACAGACCTACTTAAAGAAGATAGAAACATCTCAAATAAACAACCTGACCCTACATCTAAAATCAAGATCAGAGCAGAATTAAAGATATAGAGACAAAAAAAAAAAAAAACAAAACGTTAAAAGGATCAGTGAATCCAAGAGCTGGTTCTTTGAAAAGACAAACAAAATAGACAAACTTTTAATCAAACTCATCAAGAAAAGAAGAGAGAGTATCCACCTAAATAGTGAAATCAGAAATGAAAGAAGAGAAGCAAAAACTGATATCACAGAAATACAAAGGATTGTAGGGAGTGAGTATGGACAACTAATATCAAAAATTGGAAACATGGGGCAAAATGGATACATTTATAGAAACATACAATTCTTCCAAAAGTAAATCAGGAAGAAGTAAAAAACTGGAATAGACCAATAACAACTAGCAAAGTTGAAGTGCTAATAAAAAAAATCTCCTGGCACACAAAAGCCCTGGATCAAATTGGCTTCACAGGTGAATTTTACCAAACATTCAAAGAACTAACTACTAGTTAGTTCTCAAACTCTTCCTTCTCAAACTCTTGCACAAAATTCAAGAGAGAAGACTTCCAAATTCTGTTTATGAGAACTATATTATCCCAATTCCAAAAACAGGCACAGACCAAAAAAAAAAAAAAAATACAGGCCAATATCTCTGATGAACATAAGTGTTAAAATTCTCAAGAAAATATCAGCAAACTTGATCCAGCAATACATAAAAAGATCATACACTATTATAAAGTGCTAATTTTCCCAGGGATACAAGGATGGTACAATATTCACAAATCAATACATGTGATGCATCACATAAACAAAATGAAAGTCAAAATTACATGATCATATCAATAGATGCAGAAAAAACATTTTATAAAGTCCATCACCCATTTATGATAAAAACATTTAGCATAATGGGAATAGAGGGAGCATACCTAAACAATAAAGGATACATGCAAAATCTTACTGTCAACATCATACTCAATGAGCAAAAACTAAAAAAGCTTTCCAGCTAAGATCAGGAGCAAGACAAAGATGTCCACTCTCACCACTCTTATTTAACATAGTATTGGAAGTCTTAGCCACAGCAATCAGACAAAAAGAAGAAATAAAGGCATCCAAATTGGAAAAGAGGAAGTAAAACTGTAGTTATTTCCAGACAGCATGACAGTGTACACAGAAAACTCTATAGGCTCCACCAAAAAAGTACTCGATATAAAAGTGAACTCAGCAAAGTAACAGGATACAATGTCGAGCATAAATCAAAGGTATTTTTGTGCACCAACAATGAAATATCAGAAAGGGAAACTAAGAAAATAAATCTCATTGGCTATAGCAAAAAAAAAAAAATTATAAAGTACCTAGGAATAAATTAAACTAAGGACATACAATGTATGTACTCAGAAAACTGTAGAACACTGAAGAAATTGAGGAAGATACAAATAAATGGAAGCATATACTATGTTCATGGATTGGAAGAATTAACATTATTAAAATGTCCATACTACTCAAAGCAATCTATAGATTCAACTTAATTCCTATTAAAATACCAATGGCATATTTCACAGATGTAGAACAAATATTCTAAAAATTAATATGGAACCAAAAGAGATTCTGAATAGCCTCAGCGATCTTGAGAAAGAAGAACAAAGTTGGAGGGATCACAATACCTGATATCAAACTATACTACAAGGCTACTGTAATCAAAACAGTCTGGCACTGGCATAAGAACAGACACATAGATCAATGGAACAGAATAGAGAGTCCAGAAATAAACCCATGTCTCTATGGTCAATTAATATTTGACGAAGAGGGCACAAGCACAGTGCAGTAAACATAGTCTCTTCAATAAATAGTGTTCAGACAACTGGACCGAAAAGAAGCGGGGGTGGGAGGCAAAATACCTGAATAGGTACTACTCCAAGGAGGACATATAGATGGCCCATATATACGTAAAAAATGCTTAACATCATTAGCCATTAGAGAGATGCAAATTAAACCACAATAAAATATATCTCACACCTGCCAAAATGGGTATCGTTAATAAATCAACAAACAACAAGTGCTGGCAAGGATGCAGAGAAAAGGGAACCCTAGTGCACTGTTGGTGAGAATGCAGATTGGTGCAGCCACTGTGGACGACAGCATGGAATTTCCTCAAAAAATGAAAATAGAACTGCCTTTTGATCCAGTGGTCCCCCTTCTGGGAATATACCCTAAGAATTCCAAAACACCAATTCAAAAAAATTTATGCACCCCCATGTTTATAGCAGCACTGTTTATAATAGTTAAGACATAGAAACAGACTAGGTGCCCATCAGTATATGAGGAGATTAAAAAACAGTGGTACATTTACACAATGAAATACTATGCAGCAGAAAAAAGAAGGAATTTCTACCTTTTTCAGCAGCATAGATAGAACTTGCAACTATTATGCTAAGTGAACTAACATAGTTGGTGAAAGACAAATATATTTCACTTACAAGAGGAATATAATGTTCAAAGTAAACTAATGAGCAAAACAGAACCAGAGTCATAGATCTGGAGCTGAGGAATCTTGGAGCAGACTGACAGCTGTAGGATGGGAGGAAAAAGGTGGGGACTGTTTGATAGAAGGTGAAGCGATTAGGCAAAGAACATATATGAAGGACCCATGGACATGGACAACAGTGTGGGGATTGAGTATGGAAGTGTTGGGTTGGCTTGGTGGAGGGGTGCAATGGGGGAATAATTAGGACAGTATAATAGCATAAACAACAAAACTTAAAAAAAAAAGTGTGACTTGATCCCTGCCTTAAGCAAGCTTGGTAGAAAGTGGGAGAGGTCAGGGTAATCTCCACACATCAAAGTTTGGTATTTTTGCCTGTGTATATGTTGTGGGACAGCAAAGAGTAGGTTACTATCTCAGCCAAATGGAGCTTGTGGGGAGTAGTATGAAGGAGGGATAGGAAAGAATGAGGGCAACAGAACTGACAGGAGGCTTCATGGAGAAGAGGAAGCAGTAGATTATACAGATACAATGAGGAAAGTTTAGAGGATCTAGTCCAAGATGTAAAGATGGTGTCCTGAAATATAGAGTTATGGCTATGTGTCAGCACAGGAGAATGGTGGAATGCTTGGGAGTCAGGCAGACTGTGTAGTGTGATTCTAGAAGACCTGTTTATAGGCCATAGAATTTCAGGCAGGGAATAGGACCTGGTCCTCAAGAGACTTGGGACTCAGTGTCATTCCTCCATCCTAGGCTGGGGTAGGGTATGAGACAGTACAAGAGAAGCACTAAGCAGAGGAGTGCTTTGGTTAGAAAGTGTAGTCTTTTAGATAAACTTCTATTGGTGGTATGGGATACTATAAATTTGGAAACTACACTAAGAATGTGGAATATCCCAGACTGTTTAACAAGAGGAAGACAGGCTGAAGAGACCTGAAGGGTCCTGCAGTCTTGATTGGGCCACCTGCTCTAGGGAAGATGATTTAAATTTATGCCCAATGAACAGAACTGAGATTCTCAAAGTTGATAAACACAGAGTGCATCTGGGACATCTTACCAAAAAAAAAGTAGATTCCTGGAACCTACCATCCTGGTAAAACCATTTGGGATGAGGCCCAGAAATCTGCACTTTTATCAGATGATTCTGGTCTGAAGATTATTCTGTTCCACATATCATATAGTGAGTTTCCCCCTCTCTGTCAGGATTGGCTGATCCATATGAACCACAGGTGAGGCTTGTCAAGGTGATCATCATGATGAGCAAGTGATTGTAGAAAGATGAGAAATGGCGTGGCACAAAAATGATCATATGTCTAATCTGGAATGTAGGGATTTAGAGCTGGATTTTCCCCACTTATCACACTTCTTCCACAGCAGCATGCATTATCCAGGCAATTGCCTAAAGACAAAGTGCTGCTTATAACAGAGCTGTAAACACCTAATACTCTCCAAAGCAAGTTCTCCAGTAAAAATGCTATATTTTCAAATATGGTTTAGATTGGGAGGCCGCAACAAGGCTTTTGATTAATTTCTGCTTGAAAATAGAAAGGCAGAGTCTATGAGTGGGGGAGCTTTGCCTGCAGAGCCCACCATCTGCCATGGATAAGAATAAGTCTACCAAGACATGATCTGCTTGGGGAGGAGAAGTGGATAATCTCTCAAAGAGGAAGGACCAAGTGCCTGTTTCTCAATGAACTTTTATTGGGTTTCATTTGCATAGGAATACAGGGCATGCATGTAAAGCTCATCAATCACTGTCAGGCAGTAATGATCAAGCAATAGATAACATTCAAAGAACTCTGAGGGCTTATTTTGAGTCAGGGTCAGATAGCTAAAGGGCCATAAAAATTTTGGGAACAAACTTATTTCATGCGTAGACCATTATCATTTAAATTGAGGGTATTAGCAAAGTAAGTTTCATAGGATTTTATGCATTCTTCCTTAGGCCTCACCACCCCAGAGAACCTGCCCTTTCCAGCACAGGGTTGCACCCGCTTCCGGCATTGTTTCAGGCTTAAGGCATTGTTTCAGGCTTAAGTCAAGTAGGGGAAGTAAAGCAGGCAAGAGATAAGGATACTTCTTGAAGACAGAATGAAGACTCAGGCTATGTCAAAGCCAAGAGGTGAGGGACCATCACCCCCTTTTTCTATAGCCCCCCAAGTCCTTTTCTGATGGCCCTTTCATGACCATACCTGTCTTAGGTCATCTGTCCTTTGAGGAATCTTACCTGTCATTGGCTAACCAGTCATCCGCCCTGGGGCCAAGCAGGGTGAAGTAAAAGGGGGCAGAGGCAGTGCGCCTACCAGGAAGATAAGCTCTGTCTTCTTAGTGGCTTATGTTTCCAAGGTATTTTTACTCAGCCTTAGCCACAGGGATTATAACTTCTGAAAATAGGCAGGGTAGTTCCCAACATCTATGTTTAACTAGAATTGAAAATAATGGACCTGAGAGAGGCCTTGGCTGGACTGCTCCAGAAGCAAGCCCTGCAGGCTAGCTTACATCTCAGGTTCAGCAAGGCAAAAAGCAGGGTACGGTCCAGTATCTTTTATGAGGCACAGTAAGTAAGCTTCCTGTGTAGTAAGTCATAGTTCAATCAGTATTTAGTCTCTATATTGGTGATTCTCCTTCCTTTTGAGGAGGAGCTTATAATATACTGGAGAGAAGAACAAAAAATGTGACCGGACACTTCGTCATCCATGGGGGAATCTGACTTCCCTAAAAGAGTGGAAGTAATTTTGTCATGCATTTGAAAGGAGGAACACCAAGGGATATTAACCCATGTTAATACTTCCTGGATTTATGGTTGTAAACACATAAATGAATGCCTGTCTCCCAGGCAACTTTGAATAGAGTCCAAAAACATTATCTTTAATACCCACGCTTGCTGCAGAAAATTCCTATAATAATTTAAGAGAATGACAAAACACACTCCTTGATCATTTCTCAAAAAGCCTTCAGTGGCCTTAGGTCTCCCCTGTAGGTCTTCTCAGAGACAACTGTGAAATCTTTAAGCCCTTTTATAATTTCCTATGGCCAAATCTAGGACAATTAGAACAACAAAATAAATAATGATAGTAATTGATTATAAATCATAAAATAAAATAAATGCCCAAGGATCTATATTGATAGAAATAAATAATTGAATAAATCATAAATTGAGAAAGATCATTCATTCTTAGAGTAGAATACCAACTGAAAAATGTAGAAGAAATGATGGCAATAGAAGAATCACTGTTTGGCAGAGACCACTGTAATAGTTGTTACAGGTGTCATTAATGGATGTAAATGTGTGGGTGAAGATATGAGAAATTGTATTTGTATACTAACTTTAAAATATATTCTCTTCAAGGTAGTCTTAATCATATAGGGAAAACAGTAAGTTTATACAGTATAAACTCAGCAAACATTTCTTCAGCCAAGCGATCAAATTATCGTACCATTATATTACCATAATAAGACATAAATATCATGTACCTCCCAGTGTGATAAATTAAGATGGTTGAATTTCAGCATTATTCTTGCAAAAAATGCATAATCTCAACTAATCATGAAAAGAAATTAGACATATTCTGAGAGACATTCTGACAGATGTTCTTTACAACATAACTGGCCTATATGCTTTTTAAACAACTAACTCTTCCAAATTGAAGAGACTAGGAGACATGATAACTAAATGTGAAGAGGGACCCTGAATTGCATCTGGCACCAGAAAAATGTTGTTAGTAGAACTGGTGAAATTTAAATAAGATCTATAGATTAGTTAGTTCCATTGTATTAATGTTAATTTTCTGGTTTCAACAATTGTACTATGGTTATGTAAAATGATAAAGTTAGTAAAAATTGAGTGAAGGGGACATGGAACTCCATGTAATATTTTTTAAATCATATTTTATTGATTATGCTATTATAGTTGTCCTGATTTTTCCTTCTATGACCCTCTCCACCCAGCACCACTTACTCCCACAGGCAATGCCTCCATCATTGTCCACAAGTCATGCATATAAGTTCTTTGGCTGCTCCATTTCCTCTACTGTGCTTTACATCCCTGTGGCTATTCTGTAACTACTTATTTGTATTTCTTAATCCCCTTACCTCTTTACCCATTCTCCCCAGCTCCCTCTCATCTGGCAACCCTCCAGTAACAAACTTCTTCTCTCTTACTTTTAAGAGTCTCTCTTTATCTTTAACATTTGGCATTTTAATAATGATGTGTCTTGGAGTGAGCCTCTTTGCATCCATCGTAATTGGGACTCTGCACTTCCTGGATTTGCACGCCTGTTTCCTTCACCAAATTAGAGGAGTTTTCTTTCACTATTTTTTCAGATAGATTTCTAATTTCTTGCTCTTTCTCTTCTCCTCCTGGCACCCCTATGAAGTGAATGTTGGACATCTTAAAGTTGTCCCAGAGGTTGTTTATACTATGTTCAATTTGTTTTTTTTTCCTTTTTTCTTTTTGTTGTTCTGCATGGTTGTTTTCTGCTTCCTTGTGTTTCAAATCATTAATTTGATTCTTGGCTTCACCCATCCTACTGTTTCCCTGTAAATTGTCCTTTATTTCAATTAGTGAATCCTTCATTTCTGACTGGGTCTTTTTTATGCTGCTGAGGTCCTCACTAAGCTCCTTGAGCATCCTTATAAATGTTGTTTTGAACTCTGCATCTGATAGATTGCTTATCTCCATTTCGTTTAGCTCTTTTTCTGGAGTCTTGATCTGTTCTTTCATTTGGGCCATATTTTTTTGTCTCCTCATTTTGGCAGTCTCCCTGTGTTTCTTTCTATGTATTAGGTAGAGCTGCTTTGACTCTGCGTCTTGGTAGTGTGGCCTAATGTAGTAGGTGTCCTGTAGGGTCAAGTGGCACAACCTCCTCATGCCCAAGCTAGGTACTCAAGGTGTGCTCTGAATAAACCTTGCGTGGGCTGAGTACACCCACCTCTTGCAGCTGAACGCGTCTGCTTTGTTGCTGTTGGCAGATCAATGGGAGGGATTTACCCAGGCTAGTCAGTTGCAAGGACTGGCTGTGATCACTGACCACCAACATTTGAAGGATCAGCTGTGCAGGGTCAGGACGATGGTGCTCTGACATGGTCTGTAGCTGTCCACTGGGTGCGCTGGTCCTGGGGTTTCCTGGGTGGTGCAGGCCAAGGTCAGCGCCCACCTGTGTTTTGCCTGGGGTACCCTGACTGAGCTATAAAGCAACCTGAGATGGTTGCTGCCTGAGCTGGGCTTGGAGATTCCCAGGTGAAGCCAAGCTATGATCTAATCTGGCTGCTGCTAGGGCTCACTGAAGCCCGCTGTTGTTTGTTTGATAGGATCTAGGAGCCTAGACTGGCTATTCTTATGTAAAAGTGGCTTGGTGGGCCTGTAACCCAGGTAGGGTGGAGCCTTTGTGGATTTCCAAGGTGGGTCACACAATGTTAGTTTACTGGAGTCTCAGATAAGGTACTAGCTAATGGGCACTGTGTGTGGGGAGGGCTTAGCAAAAGGACAACTGCCTCTGCTCACCCTGATGCCAGACACCTCAGTCTCTCCTTGTATACTGCTGTTGCCCTTCAAGCTGCCGCTCTTGTGCTACAGCTCAGAGGGAGCAAGTCGGAGTAGGTGAGTTTGTGTGTGCATTCTCCAAGAAGAATTGCTTAGGGCTCCAGCAGCCTCCTCCACTGACACAATCCCTGCTGGCTTTCACATCCAGAAGTTGTGGGGACTTATCTTCCTGTCACTGGAATCATGGGCTGGGGGGGGGGCGCGGGGGGAGGGAGCCTGGTGTGGGTTTGAGGCTCTTGCTTCCAAGATATCCCTCCTGAATTTTTCTCCACATGGGTGTAGCGCCAGCCTATTCCACATCTGTGACCCTCCTACCAGTCTGGATGGATGTGGTTTCTTCAATCTCATAGTTGTCAGACTTTTATTCAACTTGATTTCTGATGTTTCTGAATGATGGTCTTTCTATGTTTTAGTTTTAATTTTGATGTAATGGTGCAAAGAGGTGAGCCACGTCTGCCAACATCGCCACCTTGACTGGAAGCCAGCATGAGTTTTCACTCCATGTAATATTTTTACAACTTTCTTGTAAGTCTAAATTTATTTCAAAATAAAAAATTAGAAAAGAAGGTGCTGTTCTGAATTCCATTATGGTATTCTTTCACCTTTAGATATATGTGATAAAATAAGGCAGAATTTATTCAGAAGATAAAATTTAGTATATGACTTTAAGTATTTTGTAGCATATATTAGGTATGCAATTTATAATCAACTAAATATAGTCTTTAGTTCTATTTTAATAAACTATTGGACATTGGACATTTGATTAGAACTTCAATGTGCTAATATGATTTTAAATCTGTGGAAATTTAATTTTCAACTTAAATAACTTTGATTTATGGCAACTTTTCTGAGAAACCACTCCTCTACAAAAGGAAGATAGTTCATAAGTTAATCACATTTATCAGAGACTAAGTAGACTGATAGAAGCTGACTTTCAGGCAGGTGTTCTTGCCATCTTGGTAATTTTTCCTGATTACAAATTATCATGTATTTAAATGTGTAAGTTTAATTGCAGCTAAAATGCAGCCATTGTTCTGAGGGTTTTATTTTTTATTTTCATTTTTGGCATATGAGATCTGTCCAGAAGTTATCCAGCTATGTAATATGATAAATAGAGACATTGTAGAAGATACAAGAAACATTGGAAATAGAACAATGATGCCTCAGTCTCCTTCAAAGTAGGCAACATGTGACCTCGAACAGTTCTCCAAATTGCCATCAGCTGCCCCATCATATTTTCCTGAATCTCATCAACAGTCTGAAACACCTTCCCTTTCAAAGGTGGTTTTAATTTTAGGAAAAGCCAGAAGTTGCTAGATGCCAAATCTGGACTGTATGGGGACTGAGTTACCGGGGTGATTTGATGTTTCACCAAAAAAACTCTACATGAGACGTGATGCATGAGTGGGTATGTTGTGATGAAGCTGTCAATCACTAGGTGCCCATAGGTGGCCTTCTAAATCATCCAAATAATTTCTGTGTAGTAATGGTTAAGATTAATGCAAAATTTGATGCGGATTCATTGCTCTAGTTGCTCAGTCATTTTGAATGTGAGGACCACATAGTACCCATGCTCACTTTATGGTGTCTATCACCCCTGAATAGTACAGTGAAGCCATCATTGTTTACCCATGAATATTCTAGTCCACTCTCCTTGGCTGCCAGGCTACAAAGGTGTCATGCAAACTGTTCTCACTATATTAACAATGGCTGGACTTTTTCCAGACAGACCTCATATATCATTATTCAAGAGTGCAGTGATTATAAATAATAAAGACAAGGCCTAATATAATTCTGGATTTTATTCTCAATAACTTTCCTAAAGTCAGAATCAACAGGGACATTTTTGGGTAAATTCATTACCTGAAAAAACATTTTTGTTCATTCAGAAGCCTGTATTACAGACCAAAGAAGATGAATGTGAACATTCATGACTGTCCAAAAGGAAATGAAATTGGATACAGATGTGATTTCTGTTCAGTTTGGACAATGAATGTATTCCTACCTCCTATGCTATAGAATGCCATCTATTTATTTTGAAAGCACAGATACAGACCTTAGTACTGGGGAGTAGGAATAGAAATGGTGTGCTATTTAGTGTGACTGTCAGTGTGTGTGGAGCTCTAAGTCACTTGCAGGGATTCAGGTGAATATAAGGACTTTGTAAAAAAAATACTGGTTAATTTTCTTTGGCATAGCAACTAACATTTATATAGTGCTTGCTATGGGGTGGGGTTCCATGATGCATGATTTCCAAATTAACTCACTTAATCATCACAACAACCCAATGCATTAGATACTAACGATAATCTCACCTTCACAGATGAGAAAACTGGGGCACAGAAGTAGCCTAACTTGCCAAGTGGGCAAATCGTGGCAGTCTGACTCCAGAGTTATGCCTTTAACCAGTATCCTATATTTACAGTAGGTTAGGGTCTGCTTCCTTGATGTATTATGTTCACTTTTCTCTTCTAGACACAGTAATTAGAGTCAACATTTTATAAGCACTTTATAATAATTGCATAGTTTAAATCCTATAACAAGTTGTGTGAATTTTAACATCTCCATGATGCAAACTGAGCTTAAGTAACAGTCCTAGGTCAGACAGCTAATAATTGCCAAAGTGGGAGTTCATATTACAGAGCTCCAGACCCTATTAAGAATAGGAACTCCAGAGGCAGAGTTCCTATTTTTAAGCACTATGCTCTGTGCTAACTTTAGAAGATGTGGCTGATTGCTCTTTGTGCTCCCAAATCTGTTCTCTCCTTCTTCCATATGATGGAGTTTTGGGTGATACAAGGATACTCTTGGACTTCATCTACCAGATGACCTTGAAACTAGATTTGGCTGAAATGTGAACAAAATGGATGCCTTCAACTTCTGTCAGAAAAAAGTTGCTCACCCTGGACTTTGCTACTTCCCATGAGGGAAAACAAAACTGCCAAGTTGGCTTGGACCTGCTGGACTGTGATAACATTTTTTATTTTTCTGATCAAGGGCAAGTCACAGTTCTTAAACAATTACTTCCCCATCCCATCTTAAGTATTCTGTTGATGAAAATGTTCCCTGTATTCTGATAAAGATTTTTTGGTTATAACAGCTTAACTTCTACCATAATATCAAGTAGTTCAATGGTAATATACCACAACCAAATATAATTTTCCAAGTGGTCACCTATTAATCCAGGATCTAAGTATTCTGAGAACAACTATTGCCTAGAAATGTTCTAGATTCATTATTTGTGAACACAAGTATTGCTATTCATTCAACTGTGATTTTCTAATAATCTGTGTAAACTTTACCATATATCGATTAAAATTATATAGCAGAATACTATTAATAAAACAGAAGGAAGGATACTTATGATATTTTTAAGTGAAAAAAAGCTTTACAAAATGGTAAGTAAAGTATGATCCCTGTTTTGTAATAGTAGGTCTCATTATGTTGAATAATTATAGATTTTTATTTTCTTTTTGGGGTATTATTTATACTTATAATACTTATACTTCAGTGAATTTGTATTATTTATATTAAATTTAAAAATGAAATAAAAGCACACATGCACACATGCTGCTCTGACAAATACAACTCCAAAATGTAGTTGCTTGGGAACCAGAAGTTTAGCTCTTTCTTTTTTTCAATTAATGGTCTTCATTTGATTAACATATAAAACACAACTCTATAATTAAATAACGCATTCTTCACAACCACAAGTGGAATTTTTGTCTGATTAATCATGTACTAGAGATGGCGAAAGAAATCTTTTTTTCTAATTTTTTTAAACTGTTATTCTATTACAGTTGTCTCAATTTTTCCCCCTTTGCCTTCCTCTGCCCAGCAAATCCACCTCCCCTAACTCCCACAGTCAATCCCCAAACTCTTGTCCATGTCCACATATAAAGTGTGTGGAATGAGGTTCAGGATAGGGTATAGGCTGAAAAGCCCCCCAAACCCTCACAACCATAGCTTGGGGGATAGGGAAGTGGATGGACCTGTTGAAAGGTATGTTGTAATCAATAATAAATTGCTAGCTTCACAGATATGTTTCTATGAGACACTAGGAGCCATCCAGATGAGTGTGACTTTGACTGTGATGTATGTAGCCTGAGGGGCTTGCTGCATCTGTGTGAGAGCAGGAAGATAGAGCAGGAAGATAGATCAGGAAGGAAGATGCAAAGGGGCCAAGCCTGCCCAGACTAACAGTGGCAGCCAGAGAAAGGCAGAAGAGACCAGAGTACTGGCAGAGGTAGCCAACTGTGGAAGGATTCAGAGATGGGGTTACAGAAAAGGAGCTGGGTAAGAATTTAAATTCAAGCTTGGCAGCCATGCAAGGCCTCTTCTTGGACATGCTGTTCAGGAAGAAGAAGGAGGGTTTCTGCCCTGTAGGATATAGTTTATAGTGAGGAAGGAGGCCATGTGGCCTGGGGAGCTGCAAAGGAATTCCTTGCAAGATCCTGTCCTGCTACACCTTAATTTTTACCTGGACTATTAAGACTTGTGCCTTTCCTGAGTTTCACCATGACCCAGAGAAACACAGCATGTGCTTTTCTGGACTATTAAATGGAGGCCAATGGACAGGCATCCCGGATCCTGAAAGAGAGATACTGCACAAGGATGGTGACTTTGATGCAGAGACGCTGGAGAACTGTTTGTGCAGCTGGCTTAAGATAAGGGCATGGGAAAATTTGGGGCCTTTTGGCTAGTACCTAGTGGGGAGCATGGGAAGTGTTGGGTCTCATGGAAAAAGGAGGGCTCTGAGGTGAGGTGCTTTGAGCCTCCCCAAGGGGTAAATAAAGATATGTTCCTTCCAGCATTAATTGTTGGGTCTTTCATCAAGGCAATACTTGAATGGGCCCGGTTTGCTTGCTTACAGTTTTGATGAGCAAAAACTGTAACACATGGGTCATTCATACATGTTCTTTGACTAGTCCTTTCCCCCTCTTCCCATCATTATTCCCCTCTTCTTTCCCCTCTGGCCGCTGTCAGTCAAGCTCTTATGTAACAGAGCATATTTCTGGCTCCAGGCTGATCAGTGGTGGTTCTATTCTATGCAGTCATTTAGGGGCTCAGACTGACAGAGGCTCTGCTGTATTGAATAGTGGCTTCTTAGTCACCTTAATCATCTTCATTCACATCAGTAGGAATAAAAAAGGAGCATGGAGAAATGTGCATGGCAGGTTTTTTAGAGCAAGGTCTGGAAGTGACACACATTCTACTCACTCTTCATTGTTAAGAACTTAGTCTTGCCACACTCAGCCATAAACCATTATCATTAACCTATGAGGTAATATCATTGTTTCAGCTATTCATTAGGGTTACATAAATAATTGAACTGTATACCTCTTAATATGTAATTCTTAGACTGTTTTTTGGTTTAAATTTAGGGTTGCTGGAGGGGGAGAAGATGGCAGCTTGGTAGAAGGGAGCAGATTCCACTCCCTCCTGCACACGGGAGAGAAACCAGGCTGATCTACAGAGGAACAGAGCAGACAGCCAACAGTACTGCAACATATATGAAGATAGGAGATCAAAAATTGTAGCAGACATTGAAAAACCAGATGGTAAGGAGACTACTTTGGGACAATGGAGGCCTAGAGGTGGGGGGGGGGG
>PVKM010018321.1:0-25149 GCA_004027735.1 Carollia perspicillata
CTGACTTAAAAAAGTATTAACAGAAAAAATGGAAGCTTGAAATTATATATTTTTAACTATGCCTTAATATCATTTCATAAGTAACACCCTAGATGCATACAAGTGTGCTCGTTGACATATAAAATACTAATATGGAACAATTTGTATATGAATTTTTACCATGCTCACAGTATCCTAATAATAATAATAATGATATTATAATAATAGGTAGTAGGAGGAGGAGGACTTTAAAGGCAAACTTCTTAACACTAAAAAAAAAATACTATGGTTAAAATGTCTACTCCTTAAAAAAAATTCCACTTCAACATATTTTCAGAAATACCAAGCAATCCTCCAGTAATCTTTTTGTAATAAACACAGCAAAGGCAAATTTGGCCATCAAAGGCATTTTGTGTCAGCATGGCAGTTTCCCAAGGAGTTGAATGTCAGAACAAATGGTGCCACCTGCTGTTCTTCAAGGTCAGTGCCCTAGAGATTGTGAGCGTGGGGCGGGCCAGGATATCTTTAGCCCAAAGAAGACCTATTAGAACTATCAGGTCTTCTGGCCTTAGAACCTACATGCCTGGGGTTGAATTACCTCTGGTACAGGGAATAACATCCCTGACCTAAATTCAGGGCATTTATTTGGTAGCTTTTGGATCATAATTTCAATCACATTTTAAAATCTTAATTGCTATAATAATTGGGTCTGCCAAGTTTACTAGTCAGCCAAGATCTTAGAAGAATTTTAACCAAAGGGTGGAATTTCCATGTGATGGTGGCTAAATCCTAAAACTGCTTCCACTACTGCTGCTGTTCCTCCTCTTTGGATTCCTTTATGTGGGGACTGACCATATTTGGAGCTCACCTATCAATCATAAGTCAATGTCATTATTGTGATTCTCACTGACAAGGCTTAGTCTATACATTGAAAAGACAGAAAAATGTAGGCATCCAGGGTTTAAATGACTAGGCCAGAATTATTCCTAATTCTGGAGAAAAATGGAGCAAAACACCTCATTTCAATTCCAATCAGACATTTTGCATTGGTTGGTTTCCCAGAGGACTGTGGCACTCAATTAGGAGCCCCAAGGATCAGGAGATCTAACTGGTGATCTTTCCCTAGTCAAACTATAGCAACAGGATAGCAATAGCAAACTTCAAGTTACTTTTTAAAAAAAGGTTTTATTTATTTATTTTTAGAGAGAGGGGAAGGGAGGGAGAAAGAGAGGGAGAGACACATCAATGTGTGGTTGCCTCTCATGTGGCCCCCACTGGGGACCTGGCCCACAACCCAGGCATGTGCCCTGACTGGGAATTGGACAAGTGACCCTTTGGTTTGCAGCCCATGCTCAATCCACTGAGCCACACCAGCCAGTGCTCAAGTCGCTTTTATTAGCATATTCCCCTTTCTGTACAGCAGCAATTTGCAACTTTTTTTTTTATCTCATGGCACGCATAAACTAATTAAATTCTGTGGCACACCAAAAATATACTTTTGGCTGATCAGGACAAAAATAAGTATAATTTTGATTCATTCACACAGGACAGCTGTTGTTGTGTTGGCTGTTATCATTATTTTATTTGACAATCTAAGGAAAAAGAGGTCAGTGCCCTGATTAAATGGTCAGGTTTTGCATATTTTAAGAATTCTTGTGGCCCTGGCTGGTGTGACTCAGTGGATTGAGTGCCAGCCTGCAAACCTAGGGGTCGCCAGTTTAATTCCCAGTCAGGGCACATGTCTGGATTGCTTGCCAGGTCCCCAGTGAGAAGTACGTGACAGGCAACCACACATTGATGTTTCTCTCCTTTTCTTTCTCTTTCTTTTCCCCTTTCTCTAAAAGTAAATAAATAAAATTTTTAAAAAATAAAAAATAAAAAAAAATCTTGTAGCACACTGGTTGAAAATCATTACTATAGAGAAATGGCATTAGGATGTATGGAATTTACCCTCATATTTCTTCATTGACAGCTGGTTTATGGGGTATTGACCAGATTTAATAAGTAGACACCCCATCTGTCTAGTGTAGTGATTTTCAAACATTTTCATATCATGGCACACATAAACCATTTATGAAATTCTGCAGTACACCAAAAAGTATGCTTTGCTGATCTGACAAAAATAATAGGTAAAATTTTAATTGATTTACAAAAAAAATAGTAATAATCTACTCTTTTCACTCCAAAGTGACTGTGTTAAAAATGAGATGCCTATATTTGTATATAAGGATTTCTGGTACCAAGAATTAACCAATTATATGCAAACTCATTATGTGATGGGAACAATAAAATGTAACTCTATTATATGACCTATATATTTATGGTTCAAGACAGGGTATTCACATTAGATGATTATCGTTGCGTTGGCTGTTGTCATTATTTTATTTGACAATCTAAGGAGAAAGAGGTCAGTGCCCCTGACTAAATAGTCAGGTAATGCATGTTATAAAAATTCTTGTCCCATATCAGTGTGCCACTTGCATTGCTCCCTTCATTTTACTCAGTACTATAATATAGAGATTTTTAACCGTTTGGCACATAAAAACTACTAAAATTCTGTGGCACACCAGAAATATATTTTTTGCCAACCAGACAGAAAATTTGATATAATTTTGATTCACACCAGGTGGTTATTGTTGTGTTGGCTGTTGTCATTTTTTTATGTTCCAATAAAACTTTATTTGCAAAAGCATGGGGCATATTCGTTTGGCCAATGAGTGTGGTTTGTCAACTTTTCTCCTATAACATTATTTTTTCAATTATATTTTATTGATTATGCTATTATAGTTGTCTCCATTTTCTCCCTCTCTGCCCTTCTCTATACAGCAAACCAACACCGCCCCCCACCCCATTCCTTCAGGCAATCCCCATACCATTGTTCACGTCCATGGGTTCCAACTTCATGTGCCAGAAATCATTTATTAGTGATGGTGTATCCAAATGGACTTTTGAACAGGGAATGTTGACCTATTTCTGTGGGTTCAGGGGTCCTTATTTTACCTGGAAATTATATTCAACATCATATGTGAATGTGTGTGCATCTTCCAAAAGGGTCTAGATTTTTCAATGAGTTAGATTATCCAACCAAAAATAAAGTTCAGGAACAATTGCCTGAGCACTTTGTAATCTTATAATTTAGAAACAAAGCCCTTAGAAACACAGTAAGTATAAACTTTAAAATTGTATATTTGGGAGCTGTTTAATGTTGTGCACAATCACACCATTATTTTTTAAAAGATTTTATTCATTTATGTTTAGAGAGAGTGGAAGGGAAAGAGAAAGAGAGGGAGAGAAACATCAATGTGCTTGCCTCTCATGCACCTCTCACTGGGGACCTGGCCCACAACCCAGGCATGTACCCTGACTGGGAATTGAACCGGTGACCCTTTGGTTTGCAGACCAGCATTCAATCCACCAAGCCACACCAGGCAGAGTAATAACATCATTATTTTAATGTGAGAAAGTACATACAATTTTTAGTAGAATAGACTCTGGGGTTGGATTTCCAAATTTCAAATTCCAGATCTGCCATAGACTGGATGTGTGATCTTTGGCAAGGTTATTACCCATTCTAAGCCTTGGTTTTCTTATCTGTAAAATGTAGAAGACAAAACTGCATATTTTATAGTTTATTGTGAGCCTCAAGTAAAATAGTGTATATAAATCATTTTGCATAGTACCTAACACATCTTAAAAACTCAAAAAATTTTAGCTCTTGTTAGTGTTGTTACTGTTAGGATAAAATTTAGAGAACTAAAGTTTCTGATTTTTTCTTTTTAAAATCACAGAATAAAGGGTGAATAATTTAGTGGAAAGGACACTGGTAGTCTTGCTCTGCTATGGCTCACTAAGTTTGGACAAATCACTTGCTCTTTCTGAGCCTCAATCCATGAAATAAGAAGGTTAAAACTGTAATTTGGATTGATTCTGTGTCTGCTTACCAAGGCACATTAATTCATTCAACAAGCATTTATGGGGAATCCCTTAAGCTCTTAGGTTGAGTTTCCCAGATGAAACTCTGAGCTGGGGGTTCATGAGAAAGGGTTTATTCTGGGATACCCAGGAAAAACAGGAAGAAATGGGGAAGTGGAACACAGAAGAAAAGAAGGTCAAGTGAAGACTCACAGAGTTTGGCTTAGGGTCAATTCTCAAAAGGCATTAGAGATGACGACGTAAATCACCAGCAGCATCATGTCCATCAGGGGCCAGAGGACTAGGGTACTTATACCTCTATACCAACTGGTAATATTTAATGTAGTCCACACTCATGTCAGTTCTGAGGAACTGTCTGCTCTGTACACGAGGCAGCAAGGCAAATTCTGACTACCTGAGGGCAGCCCCTTGGCAAAAAGATGCAAACATTGGCTTTTACAGGAGAAAAAACACACAATGACCTGATGTGCCTGAACTTGAAAAAGGGATCCAAGGGGACAAGGGTAAAGTATTGACAACATCTGCAATGTAGAGCTCTTCTCTCTCTTAATGGCACTTACAATTGGGTGAGGGGAAGTGACAAGTAGCCACGCAATTAGAAAAGGGTAAATACACATAGGGTGCTGAGGACCACAGAGGTAATGGTCTTAATTCATCCTCTGGTTGCAGGGAAGAGTTTAGGGAGGACTTTCAGGAGCAAATGAAGAAAGATAAATAATTAGATAGGCAAAATAGAGAGGTGGTGAAAAGTGAACATGGTCCAGCCAGCAAAAGAGAACATGGCATGCAAGGAATTAAAATAAGCCCAATATATAGCAGTCCTCCCTATCCACAGAAGATATGTGCCAAGACCCTTGGTGGATGCCTGAAACTGTGGATAGTAACAACCCCCTAAATAATATACTGTTTTTTTTCTATACACATATACCTATGATAAAGTTTAATTTATAAATTAGGCATAGTAAAAGATTAACAACAATGACTAATAATAAAATAGAACAATTATAACAATTACTGTAATAAAAATGGCATGAACGTGGTCTTTCTGAAAGTATCATATTGTACTGTGTGGACAGCATGGAGAGGCTGGACAAAATGATGATTTACATCCCAAGCAGGACATAGCTGGATAGCACAAGACTTCATCTCGCTACTCAGAACAGGGCACAATTTAATATTTATGAATTGTTTATTTCTGAAATTTTTCATTTAATATTTTTGGATTGTACTTGACTATGGGTAACTGAAATTGTGGAAAGGGAAACTAGATAAAGGGGACTACAGTAGCCAAACTGAAGGAGAAAGGAATGGCTGACGATGAGGCTGGAGGGTGAGAAGCGGCTGAACTGCAAAGTGGTGGTGAGTCACATGAGTTTGTTTGCAGGGTCTTAGGGTCATACTCAGTTTGTGTAGAGAAGAGTGTCAGCTGAGGAGAAGATCCAGATTTCTTAATTTACAGTGAGATGAGAATCTGTAAACTGGATCCTATTTTCCTCCTACCATCTATGAATTATAGAGAAAGAAGTTACTGGGGATACATGATCCTTTTCAAAGAATTGAAGCTAGGTAGATTTAAATTCTTTATAACCTTTGCGTGCTGAAAGGTGAAAGAAAATTTATATACAGGCTAACTCAACTAAAAATCTCTCTGTAATTTTGCTTGAAAAAACAAACATAAGAAGAGCTTTCATGGTGATTATGTTAATAATGTTATGGATTTTTCTCATTTTGTGGTCCCGAGTAGTCTGCCATCTCCCAAATTAAACCTGTAGATTCTCATTTATATTTGCTCTGAAACAGTCTGTTCTAGCACAATTTAATTTTATGGTCAAATGATGATAATTATTTCAAAAAGCTTTTAGTCATGAGCCTCTTGTAATTTTTAGTTGCAAAGGTATCCACTTCTAAACCAGTTCTGTGTTTTTTAGATACAATAAAGATTTTGTCTGTTCCCACTAAGTTTTTTTATAAGAAAAATCAAATATTTCCATCTGAAAATAGGATGTCACCTTTGGATATTTTCATTGGAACAGATTACTAAACTATTTTCTTACCTAAACTAGCTAGTTAAGGGTAATGCCAATAATTCATATCTTGTCAACTACAATAAAACCTTTGTCTTTTCCAAGATTCATTACATGACACTTCTAAGTAATAAGTTTGATGTTTGTTTCATTTATTTATATAAGCAATTTCAATATTATAATTATTTTGCATATTCTATAAGTTGATACTTATAGCCCCCAAATGTGATTATATCTGCCACTTCAGAGATCCCTATTTTAGGATCACAGTTTAGCACTTTCAGTGGGATTTTTAACAGCAACTCTTTAAATAGTCAAAACTACACAAACTTGAAGGTATGATTATTGGATTTTAATGTGGATACCATTATTCCTCTGTTGGGTTCTGGTGGAACAATTCTATCATCAATGTAACTAATGCCCATCAGAAATTCTCTTTGCAGTAATTTCATGAGTATCTTTTCTATAATAAAGGTAAATTTTGTTTTACTGTTTTGGAATTAATTTAAATATTTCTGATAAAGTTCTAATAACTGGAATCCAAAGCCAGCTACAGTCTAGGTTCCTTCCTGTCATCTTCAACTTAGAGGTGGAATAAAGGCAAAGACCTAAGACCCATATTGCTGTGGTTGTTACAGGGAAATCATTTAGTCTAGTCCCTTAAGATAGTTTTGCATTTACATCCCTTGAACAAGACAGAGCATTTGATTATTTCTTCTCAAAGAACTTCACATGACAACAGTTGTTTGGTTACATTATTCTCTTTTCTTTCTCTGGGTTTATGGCATTTTAATTGTGTTTTAATCTTGTGCTTTATATAAAGCATGCATAATTCCCATGGTGGATAGAATACATAGAAGTAAAAAGTGTTATTATGTATTTCCCAGTCTGTTAGTGCTTTGATAGATTCCCTAATTCACTCTTCAAAATAAAATTGCTATATACATTGTGTTCTTTTTACAACATTACTATCATGAGTAGGAGGACTATTTTAGAGTAGGATAAACAGTAATTGAAAAGAAGCAACATTTGATTTGTATAAGCTTAGTGTCCAGCCCATCAGAAGATGCTAATCGAGCAGTAATTTTCAACCGAAGTGCTAGAAGAATTTTTAGAACTTGCAAAACCTGACTATTTAGACAGGGGAACTGTCCTCTTTTTCCTTACATTGTCAAATTAAAAAAAAAAATGACAACCATCAAAATGCTCTCCATATTCATGATTGTTTCTGATCTTGTTTGGTTAGTTTATTTTTTAGATTCAGTTAATGATAGAAATATGTTTATTGCCATTTTATTGTTCATAGTTTTCATCATCTTCTTTTTCTTAAATAAATCTTGTGACATTTCATATGATGATGGTTTGGTGATGATGAACTCCTTTAGGTTTTTTCTTTTCTGGGAAACTCTTTATCTGCCCTTTGATTCTAAATGATAGCTTTGCTGGGTAGAGCAATCTTGGCTGTAGTTCCTGCTCTTCATGACTTTGAATATTTCTTGCCAGTCCCTTCTTGCCTGCAAAGTACCTTTTGAGAAATCACCTGACAGTCTTATAGGAACTCCTTTTAGGTAATTGTCTGCTTTTCTCTCACTGCTTTTAAGATTCTCTCTTTATCTTTAACCTTTGGCATCTTAATTATGATGTGTCTTAGTGTGCTCCTCTGTGCTTCCATCTTATCTGGGATTCTCTGTGCTTCCTAGAGTTGCATGTCTATTTCCTTCACCAAATTAGGGGAGTTTTCTTTCATTATTCTTTCAAATAGATTTCAAGTGTCTAGCTCTTCTTTTTCTCCTTCTGGCACCCTAATGATGTGAATGTTGGAATGCTTGAAGTTGTCCCAGAGGCTCCTTACACTATTGTAGCTTTTTTGGATTCTTTTTTCTTCTTGTTCTGATTGTTTTTTCTTTCCTTGTCTTCCAAATCATTGATTTGATTCTCATCTTCATCCTCTCTCCTGTTGTTTCCCTGTAAATTGTTCTTTATTTCAACTAGTGTATCCTTTGTTTCTGACCGGATCTTATTTTATGCTGTTGAGGTCCTCACTAAGATCCTTGAACATCCTGATAAACAATGTTTTGAATTCTGCATCTGATAGATTGCTTATCTCCATTTTGTTTAGTTCTTTTTCTGGAGTTTTGCTCTATTCTTTCATTTGGGCCATGACAGAGACAGAATCATGGATACAGAGAGCATTTTGATGGTTACCAGATGAGAGGAGGGTGTGGGGGCATAGGTCAAGAGGTAGTGCACAAAGATAATTAGATAGTTTTCTCCCTACCTTCTACATTTTCCCTAAGACAGTTTGTAGTCATGGCTATACAAAGAAGCAAGGATAATTTTCTGTAATATGTTTATTGAAAATTATATTAAATAATTGTGTGCACATGCAGTAGTAAAAATAATACAGAGAGATCCTTTGTATTTGCCACTCTGCTTTCTCCAATAGGAACATTTGGAAAGCTATAGTGTATCTCAATTAGAACATTGACATGTACCAATTTACCAATTTTTTAAAAAGATTTTATTTATTTTTAGAGAGAAGGGAAGGGAAGGAGAAATAGAGGGATAGAAACATCAATGTGTGGTTATCTCTCATGTGTCCCCCACCACTGGGGACCTAGCCTGCAACCTAGAAATATGCCCTAGACTGGGAATTGAGCTGGCAACCCTCTGATTCGCAGGCCCACACTCAATCCACTGAGCTATGCTAGCCAGGGCTGCAATTTATCAATCTTATTCACAGTCTCAGTTTCACTAGAACTTATTTGTGTGTTTGTATTAAGTTCCATACAATTTTATCACTTGTGTAGGTTCATGTAGACACCACCACAGTCAAGTAGTGAACAATTCTATCACTACAGAGACCCATTTTTCAATTCATTATGTATATATTTTTTGTTTTTTTAAATAAATATTTCTGATTATGCTATTACAGTTGTCCCAATTTTTCCCCTTGCCCCCTCCACCCAGTATCCAAGTTCCCTCTAGCAGTCCCCACTTTAGCTCATGTCCATGGGTTGTGCATATAAGTTCTTTGGTTACTCCATTACCTATTCTGTTCTTAATGCCCCCGTGTCTATTTTGTACCTATCAATTTGTGATTCTTAATCCCTGCACCTTTCTCCCCATTTCCCCCTTTCCTCCTCTCCCCAACTTATATCCCTTCAAATGATCTCTGTATCCATGATTCTGCCTCTGTTCTTGTTTGCTTAGATTGTTATTTGGATTCAATTATTGATAATTGTGAATGTATTGCTATTTTAATATTCATTGTTTTCATCTTCTTTTTCTTATGTAATTCCCTATAGCATTTCATATAATAATGGCTTGGTGATGATGAACTCCTTTAGTTTTGCCTTGTCTATGAAGCACTTTATCTGCCCTTCCATTTTAAATGATAGCTTTGCTGTATAGAGTAATCTTGGTTGTAGGTCCTTACTTTTCATCACTGAATATTTTCTGCCAGTCCCTTTTCCCCTGCATAGTATCTTTTGAGAAATCAGCTGATAGTCACACAGGAAATCCTTCATAGGTAATTGTCTGTTTTTCTTTTGCTGCTTTTAAGATTTTCTCTTTATCTTTAACCTTTGGCATTTTAATTATGATGTGTCTTGGTGTGGTCCTCTTTGTATCCATCTTGTTTGGTATTCTCTGTCCTTCCAGGACTTGTATGTCTATTTCCTTCACTAAATTAGGGAAGTTTTCTTTCATTATTCTTTCAAATACATTTCAAATTTCTTGCTCTTCCTCTTCTCCTCCTGGCATGCCTATGATTCAGATGCTGTTAAGTTTAATGATATCCCAGAGGTTCCTAAGCCTCTCCTCATTTTTGAATTACTGTTTCTTCCTGCTCTTCTGATTAAATACTTTTTTTCCTTGTGTTCCAAATTGTTGACTTGATTCTTGGCTTCATCCTCTCCACTGTTGGTTCCCTGTAGATTTTTCTATATTTCACTTAATTCAACCTTCATTTCTGCCTTGGTATTTTTATGCCATTGAAGTACCTAATTACTGGAGCACCCTGATAACCAGTGTTTTGAACTGTACATCTGTTAGGTTGCTTATGTTGCTTTTTTATAACAACACTCACTTTCCTTCCATGTCACCCTCCCCTCCCATTCCAAACTCTTGGCAACTCTTAAATCTATCCTCTTGTTGTCATATCAAATATGTTAGCTGCAAAAAAACCAAACAGTATGTAACATTTCATGGCTGGTTTCTTCACTCAGTATCATTTTCTGGGGATTTGCCCAAACTGTTGTATCAATAGTTCATTCTTCTATTTCTGAGTGCTATTTGTGATGCATGTATTAGTTTTCTATAATAAACTTAGTGGCTTAAACTGTCACAAATATATTATCTTATGGTTCTGTAGATCAAAGTCTTATGTTGTTGTCATTGGTGAAAATTAGGTCTTTACAGGACTGGGTTAGTTTCTGGAGGCTCCTTGACCTTTTCTACTTCTAGGGATTACCAACATTCATGGTTCCTGATTGCCTATATCCATCTTCAAAGCCAGCAAGAACTGGTAAGATTTTCCTCACATCATATGAATACAACCTTCTCTTCCTTCACCTCTCTCTTCCATTTCTGAAGACACTTCCAATTAAATTAAGCCCATCCACAAAAATCCCAGGTACTCTCCCCATCCCAAGGTCCTGTGATTAGCAATCTTAATTCCATCTGCAACTTTAATTTACCTTTGTCATATGAGCTAACTTTTTACAGGTTATGGGGATTAGGATGTGGACAACTTCGAAGGACCATTATCATGATCATTACAAATGTATATACCACGGTTCATGTATACATTCACTTGTTGATGACTATCTGGGCTGATTACAGTTTTCAGTTCTTCCAAATTAAGCTCCCATGAACATTCAGGTATAGGATTTTGTGTGAACACAAGTTTTCATTGCTCTACTATAAATACTCAAGATTGAAATAGCTAGATTGTATGGTGATAACATTTTTAGTTTTATAAGAAACTGTCAAGCTGTTTTCCAGAGTGGTTGTACCATTTCACACTTCTACCAGTAATATATTAGTATTCCAGTCTTCCCACATCCTTGCCAGCAATAGTTGGTATTATCACTATTTTTAATTTTAGCCACTTTGATTGGCATGTGATGATATTTCATGTCATTGTTAATCATATTGAACATCTTTTCATGTGCTTATTTGCCATCTATATATCCTCTTATAGTAAAATGTCTCTTTATCTTTTGCCCAATTTCTAATTAGAACATTTGTTTTTTATCTGTTGAATTTTTAGCATTTAAAAAATATCTTCTACATACTAATTTTTTGTTGGACATGTGGTTTGCAAATGATTTTTGCTGTCAGTAGTTTAACTTTTTATTCCCTGTTAAAAGACTCTTCTGCACAGCAAAAGTTTTTCATTTTGATGTAGTCCAATTTTCCTTTTATGAACCATGTTTTTGGCATTAAATCTATGAACTTGTTGTGTACTCTTAGATTCCAAAGACTTTCTCTTATTTATCCTAAAAAATTTAGATTTATGTTTTATGTTTAAGTCTGTGATCCATGTAGAGTTAATCTGTGTATAAATTGTGAGGTTTAAATTGAAGTTCATATGCCCAATTGCTCTAGTCACATATTTAGTAATTTGAGAAAATGTGGACCTTGCATGTGGAAGTCCAGTTACCCCAGCAGCAATGATTCCTGTTCCAAGGCTATCTTTTCTCCTTGAATTGCCTTTCCGTGTTTGTTGAAATCAGCTGAGCACATTTGTGTGGATCCACGATCTTTTATACCATGTCATGTTTCCTTATATGCCTTTCTCTGTTGTTTTATGAGCTGCTTTTCTTAGTTTCAGTTAGTTATATTTGATTTTCTTCACTGTGTCTCTGATACTGGAGAGTTAAAAAGCTATCTGCAAGGGATCTCACTTCTGGAAATATGTCTTAAGAATCCCAAAATATCAACCAGAAAAAATATATGCACCCCTACATTCACAGCAGCATTACTTATAATAGCCAAGGTCTGAAAACAGCCCAAGTGCATACCAGGACATGAGTGAATAAAAAGATGTGGTACATTTACACAATGGAATAACACAGCTGTAAAAAACAAAGAACTCTTCCCTTTGCTACATAAAGCATGATGGACCCAGAGATTATTATGTGAAGCCAGTAAGCCAGTCACAGAAAGAGAAATACCATATGATCTCACTCATGTGTGGAATATAATGAAAAAAATAAACCGATGAACAAAATAAAACCAGAGGCATAGATACATAGAACAATAGACTGACAGATCTCAGAGGGGATGGGAGCTGGGGGAAATTGGAAGAAATTAGCCAAAGAACATGCATACATATATGCATAGCCCATGGACACAGACAACAATGTGGTGAAAGCCAGGGTAGGGGGCAGAGGCTGGTCGGAGGGGGAGGAATGGGTGACATCTGTAATAGTGTCAACAATAAAAAAAAAGAGATGCTGAGTAGCAACGTATAGTATTGCCTTACTAAGCATTTCCTTAAATGAAACCAGTCTATCATCCTTTTTAATGTTTATAAGCCGTGTAAATTTATCTGTCATATGCATAGCTTTCTGACAAAAAGGCACATAGCTTTTCTTTGTTTTGTTTAGGTGCAGGTAAATATACTCCACTTTAAACAAAACTGTGGCATATGAAGTTTGCTTTCTCCAAGCATTATCTAGATCTCATCTTGTCCTCTTTTCACCCAAATTCTACAGCCCTGTCTGCCAGGTCCTCATAATCAGAAGGCAAGTAACTAAATCACTTATTTGCAATTCTTGATTAAATACATTGAAATGCATTTACGCTTAAATATTATATCTGCCATTCATTTATACTTCAGAGCTTTGATATCTAATTTAGGTAGGAAAAAGTGTGTGTGTATGTGTGTGTGTGTGTTTAACTGAGGGGGGCATACTGAGACACTTCATGAACAAATAACAAGATATTTTTTTTCCTTCAGGTATTTGAGAGAGATGGGTTGGAAAGGAGGGTTATTGGATTCTTATTAGGCTTATTTCTCTGACATCCCCAGTATTATTCCTAACATTTAAATAGTACTGCATTTGTTATTAAGTAACTTTATAAAATATTTAAAATTTAATCCTCATGGCCATTGTGACATATTATCATTCCCAATTTAGAAAAGTAAAGTCCGTAGGTGACATACTCATGATACATATTAACTTAATTTGGAAGTAAGAGATGAGACACTCCATAGCCTTCCTTTCCCTAGAACAATGAAATGTCCAGGAATCCTTACCCAACTAAGGATGCTCCTTCTAGAACAACACTGTTCAATGGCACTTTCTGCAATGATACAAATGTGTTACATCTGTGCTCCAAGATGGCAGTCACAAGCCATATGTACCTATTGAATACTTGATATGTGGTTAATGCTAGGAGGAATTGAATTTTAATATTAATTAGTATTTATATAAGAGTAGCTATATATGGCTAGTGGCTGCTGTATAGGACAGTAAGTTCTAAACATTCCCACTTTCTGTCATCTTTTAGCCTCCCTCTAGTTTTACTTCCTTCAATATGTTGCTTGGAGTCTATTATTTATCATTTTGATCGCTCATTTGCCAATAATTTTAATTCCCTTCCTTTATTGTTCTTTATAACACTTACTCTCACTTGGTTCAACTGAAATGCCTACTTCTCTTTTTATATACCTGAGCTATAATATATTTCTGGAAGTCACTCTATCAACATGTTGGTGTCTACGAATTCATGGTTCTTCAACCTGAATGGAGCCATCAATATACTAGACCGGGGATGTCAAACTCATTGTCACTGGGAGCTACATCAGCCTCGCAGTTGCCTTCAAAGGGCCAAATGCTCCTTGCCCCTCGTTAAGGAGCAGTTACATTTACACAGTCCTAAAATTACATTCAGCTCCTGGAAGGCAACCACAAGGCTGATGTGGCCCCCAGTGAAAATCAGTTTGACGCCCCTGCACTAGACAGTGCTACTGTGCTTCCTACTCACTCTCTATCACCTTCTGTAGACAGGTCTCACCCTCTAGTCTGAGGGATCTCCTTTAGCTTATGTCTGTGAGTTCAGACCTAAATCTGTATCTCTGGCACAAATCTCTCTCAGAGTCCTAGAAGACAAATGTACCATATCTGAAACTGTATCCAGCCTCTTCTTTTATCCACAAAGCTGCTTCCTCCTATGTTCCCAATCTCAGTGGACTGTACCACCTGACATCCAGTGCAACCACAGAATATTAATTGTCACACTGACCCTCCCTAGTTTTCATTCTTTATATCAAATCTCCAAATTCTCTAGATATTCAACTATATTTCTTTCACTGTGTTCCATCTTTTCATCCTACTTTTACTATAGTCCAGATCACAATAATTCCTCCTCTTCTGTGCTCTCAGTCAGATCAACTCACTAGATTATCTTTAAGACATTATCTTTCTAAAAAACAAAAGCATGTCTTTGACTAAAGTCCTCAGTGATCTCCATTACTCTCAGATCATGTTCACATTCTAAACTCTTTAGCACCTGACTCTGACTTCTCTCTCCAGTCTCACTGTTTGCTTCTCCCTCATGCTTTAACTTTTAACATGTATAATGCATACATGTTATACATATGCACACACAGAGGGTGAGGAGAAAATGATAAAACAAATGTATTGATATATTAAACTTGGTAACTTTAGGGTAAAGGGTATATGAGATCTATGTATTATGCTTGCAACTTTTCTGTACATTTTAAATTATTTTACAAAACACTTAAAGACAAGTTCTGAGAGTTTTGATTTCCAGTTTTATAACTGTTGTCAAGCAAATGTGAGAGATTCTGTTCTCATTATTTTTGGTATATTAGAGCTAAAATTAAAGGGTGTTATAGAAAATCTTACAGTAAAAATATTTTGTTTAAAAATTGCTCAGTAAAACCTAGAAGAATAGAGTATGAGTATAATCAATCATATGTAATGTTTAGAAGAATTCTGAGTATATATAAAACAATATTGTCAGTGGATAATGGAATGGTTGATGGAATCTGACATAATTGTATTTTCTTTATTCTTATTGTTTATGTTTTCTAATTTAATAAAACAAAAACCTATATATTGGTTAACAAAATTGAAAATAAATCTAATGGTGTTTTAACAATAAATAAAAAAATGAAAAAAAAAACAAATAGGTTCCATTTCCCATAACTTTGGCTGATAAGATCTGGGAGTAAAGCACATTTAGACAGAACCTTCCTTAGGAACATCTCAGGCTATTTGATTGTCTACATACTTAAAGAATCTAATTATATCTTTTTTAGAGAGACAAATATTCACAAAAATGGGATAGGTTTAAACATTATGACAATTTTCCAAGTCTCTTTTCCTTATTTTCATCCCTTTTCCAATAAAGCAACCCTAGCCTTTGCTCTGTAAGGATGTGCTTTTGTATTGCAATAGGTCGTGACCAGATTATATGACAGGCACTTTATGCCAAATCTCAAAAACTTCTCCTAAATCTGGACCTTGTGTACCAATGTCATATATTCTAGGCTTTTTGAAGATAGGGACCTACCTAGTCTACTTCAACCTCTGTTGAATACCCAGCACACATAAACTATTTATTAGAATATTTAAATAAATATTTTATGAAGAAATAACACCATTCTAACTTATCTTGACTAAACTGCATATTTTCTGTCTCTTTTTGTTTGATTGTCAATTTTAATTTAGGATTGGGTCTTGGTTTTAGCGAATAAAATTTCAGTTAAATGTTATTCATTCATCAAATATGATGGTTCCAGTCTGCATTTGGAGCTCCTCATAAGTATGTTTCCCAAGCACCTGAAACCTGTTCTTGTAACTGCATTTACTGGACACTATTGCAATGGCCTCTTTACTCTGCTGCCTTAACCTCCAAACCCAAGAGAACATAAGTTTCCTTAAACATTTATTTTCGTGTCTAGGATGCTGTGTGGTACAAATAAATTTTCAGAAAGTATTTTCCATTTGTCGATAAATTGAATTTGACATCCTTATTTTAAAATGAAGAAATAGAGACCTTAGGTGGTTAAACATCTTTTTCAGGATCACACAGCTAAATATCTGCAGATCAGAAAGTGTTGGGGAGGTTGTGGAGAAAAGGGGACCCAAGTGCACTGTTGGTGGGATTGCAGACTAGTACAACCACTATGGAAAACAGTATGGAACTTCCTCAGAAAACTAAAAATGGATCTGCCTTTTGATCGAGCAATTCCACTGCTAGGTTCATACCCTAAGAACCCTGAAACACCAATCCAAAAGAACCTATGCACCCCAATGTTCATAGAAGCACAATTTACAATAGCCAAGTGCTGGAAGCAACCTAGATGCCCATCAGTAAATGAATGGATCAAAAAACTGTGGTACATTTACACAATGGAATTTCATGCAGCAGAAAGAAAGAAGGAGCTCCTACCCTTTGCAACAGTGAGGATGGAACTGGAAAGCATTGTGCTGAGTGAAATAAGCCAGGTGGTGAAAGACAAATACCATATGATCTCACCTTTAACAGGAACCTAAGCAACAAAATAAACAAACAAGCAAAATATAACCAAAGACACTAAAATTGAGAACAGGCTGACAGTGATCAGAAGGGAGAGGAGAGGAAATTTCAGGGGAAGGGGGAAAAGGTTTGAAGGAACTAGTATAAAGGACACATGGACAATAACAAGGAGGGTGGAGATGGGAGGGAGGTGGGGTGGGCTGAGGGGTAGGTTGGAATGGGGGTAAACAGCAGAAAATGTACTTGAACAACAATTAAAATAAATTTAAAAAATTAAAATATACAAAATATAAAAAAAATCTGCAGACAATAATAAGAACCTAGATTCCTCATTAATAACCATTACTCTTTCTTTTTTAATATAATCCTGTTGTTTATTTTGAACACCTGTATATGTTCATAAACACATAAATGTTTTGGTCTATAACAAAAGCTGCAGTGAGTATGACAATTACAATTTTATCTCAGTAGTCCTGCTTGATTTTCCAAATCTTAAGTTCTTCTCTGATCCTGCCTAGTCTTAGGCAGTTTCTAAATATCTAAAACTATTACTTCTATCTTCTGATATCAACAGGAGCTCAACTGTAACCTTTTATGTATGCATAATTGACTCATTATTATTTACTAACTCTCTAAACTTTCACTAAAATTGGATTCCAATAAGTGTCTGTGTGGTATCTGCATTTGTTATCTTCATAAGGAAAAAATAATGATAAATTAGGCAGACAGATAAAGGAGCAATAGGTCTTCATCAATGAGATGACTTGTTTAAAATTTTCACAGATTATGACAGAAGTCATTAGCCACTGTTCAATATCCAATCCACTCTTTTTAAAAAATATTAGGATGCCACATTTTAGCCAGTCACCTGGACATTCAGCTAAAGACTCCATTTTGTAGTGCCCCTAAAAACAGGAATGGAGGGTGGCTATGTGACTAATTTCTAAACACTGGAATGGAAATGGAAGTCATATGGGCAATATCAGGAATCATTTCCCTAAAGGGAAAGAATATGCCCCATGATTCTCTCCTTTTCCTTCTGCTGGCTGGAATCCTGGTATGTTGGTGGGACATGGAGCAATAATCTTCAACACGAGATGGAGGATGTGTGACAAGGATGTCGGGGCAACAAGATATAAGGAGCCTTGCTCCCTGGTGATTGTCCAGGCCTACATGAGCCCTGGACCATTTATCTTTGTTTTGTATGAGAGAGAAATAAACTTGTATGTTATCTATGTCACTATTATTTTGAATTTCTCTATTAGAGTAGATAATCTGATAGTCTATGAAATATAATCTTCACTTAATGCTGTTAAATTAAAGTCTAAATAGATTTGTAGATAGATTAATAAATTTTATTATTTATGTAAAATAATAAAAATAGAATAATCATTAACAAAAACTACTTGAACATAAAGTGAATACATACAGTCAATAAATGTATCTCATTCATAAGCTATCAGGAATATATAGGTTATTAGTATTTATACTCTATTGAATATTTTAATTATCTTTTTGGCAATGATCTTGGGAAACAAAATTCTAACCTAGAAGAAGCTTTAAATCCAGTGAATACCAAGCAAACACACCCTGTAAATCAATAGGTAACTTCTCATTTCAATGATCCTATTTTATGTACACTGCTCTTATCCCTGATTTCCTATCACTGTTTCACACAAACCCCTGCTCCAGCTAACCTGAATTATTGCAGTCTGATATAAGAATCTAATATTTTGTGGTTGTTTCTTTGTCCATGTTACTAGCACATATTAGATGCTCAATTGATGTGTATAGGAAGAACTTAAATATTTTCTCCACCATGGAATACATACCCTCTATATCCAAAGGTCTGTCTTATCAAAACTAAAGTACAAGCCACAAATTAAATTTCCTCTAAGAAATAGTACTTGATTCCCTTAGCTGGAAAAGAGCACTTTTTCTAACTTCTCATAACACTTTTTGTGTGTTTCTCTCATCATTTATTACTATTTTCCATCAAAGAAATTCATGTTTATCTCCTCTTCCCCCACATGTAGAACTTGAAAGCAGTGGAAGGGGAGAACACATGCCAGAATCACTTCTCTATTTTTTATATGGCCAGCATAGTGTCTTACACTTAGTGTTAGTAGTATTAACACATATATTATGTAGTATATAACATGCACATCATATATCATATAGTATGAAATACATATATTTTGCAGGCATATTTTAGTCATAATTTTTCCAAGTGACTTTGTTGATTAGTCAGGGGGAAAGAATAATAAGCAGTAAGAAAATGAGAAAGATATATTAATTTAATACTATTGTATTGACTTCTTAAGGAGCAAAGAGATATTGGATTAAATGAAGTTCATTATGGAAATGTGGTTGGGTTACATTTTCAATGGATTTTGCATAAATTTCCTCACTGATATCCTGAGGGCTTCATTTTTTCCCTCTATGACACTGAGACAAAACAAGAAACAAAGGTTGCAAATATTCACTTATTAGGCAACCAGAGCAGAGCAGGTAGTCCAAGTGGCAGAAGAATGCTGAGGAATACTTGAACAATAAAATTTCCAAATCTTTAGATACTAGGTAAATAGATTGAATATGAGCTTAGAGACAAGGGGGAGCAAGGGGCCAAGAGTAAACCATTTCACAGCTGTGGAGGTAAGGAATCAGCAATGAATTGCTGGGCTCGATGCCTTCTATGGAGGATCACTAGTCATCAGCTGTCATCCCACCAGTTTCTAGTTGGAGAGATGTGTGTCCAGGCTCTTCTAGAGCCCCACACCCTCACTCAATCTATTAGTCCAGGTAAAAGTGCCACTCTTGAGCCAAGATAAAGAGATTAGTGTATGTATCAGGGAGGTGGAAGGGATATGGATATCTTAGAGTGATAATAACTGAAAGAAAAACATGTACTTGACCAACTTAGGAGTAGTTAGTTTGAAATTTGGCATTAAGGTGGGAATGCAGGGAATGCCTTTCTCTGTTCAAGAGGTCTTTAGAGAAGATGAGTTTTAAATTAAGTCTTTAGGAAGATAGGAGGGAAGGCCTAGAAGGGAATCCTAGATTGGGAAGCAAATTACAAGAAATGAGCAATTCATGAAGAAGAAGACTATTGATTAGTATTGTGAAATAGTGAAGATAATGAGTAATAAGAAATAAAATTGAAGATACATAAGGTAAGTTGAAACAAGGATTTGAAGATTCTATATGGGTCCATATATTCATATTCCTGTTTCCTAGTGTCTTGGGTATGAAAAATTTTAATGAGTTAATATTTAAAAAGATCAAACTTAAACATTGATGGGACATTCACATAGTTAATCCAATGATAACTAAAACACATAACTTAAATTCAGACATAAAAAAAATCAAGAATGGCCCTAGGTGGTGTGGCTCTGTGGGTTGAGCACCTGTCTGCATACTGAAAGGTTGGTGGTTCAATTCCTGGTCAGGGCACAAGTCTAGGCTGCAGGCCAGGCCCCCAGTTGGGGGCATGAAAGAGGCAACTGATGGGTGTTTCTCTCACATATCAATGTTTCTCTCCCTCTCTTTCTCCCTCCCTTCCTGTCTCTCTAAAAAATAAATTAAATGTTTAAAAAACTCAAGAATGGATTGATATTTTTCCTGAGTGTTTTATTTCACAATTGTTGGTCCAGGTTGTCATATCAGGTTGATTATGACAGAATAAGTCAAATCAATATCTTAAGCTCAGATTTCTCATGCAACCTTATAAATGCCCATCTCTACAAAGAAACACACAAACAAAAATAGTTTACATTTAGTACATGAAAGATTTTAGAAAAACTGCCCCAAATATTATATATTATATTCTCCTAAAAAATGTATGAAGTCTCTCCAGTTTCCTCCTAATATGGAAATAAAAATATGTAGCTTTACTATAATACTATAATTTTAATAAACAAAGCATATGAAGTATTTGTTTTAATAACACACAAATTGTTTCTCAGATTTTAAGCACATATAAGGATGAAATTTATATGACTTGTTTTACATTTTCTTCCCTTGAACTTAGCCTGTTAATCATGTCCAAAAAAGAGAGAATTTCTTCTTTTATTGTATTTTTTTCCCATTACCATTTAGTCTGCTTGTGCCCCTTTTCCCCACACTGTTGTCTAGGAGTCCTTTTTCCTTTTTTGCTCAATCCCTGTACCCGCTCATCTCCCCCATTTAGCTATCATCCTGCTCTCATTTCTTATAGTAATTTTATCTTACATAAACTATTAAAAATTATTACAACTCAACATTTATAATTTCACATTTGTTTCTTCTTCTTATAAAAAAGCTTCTGCTAAATGATTCAGATTTTAAAATACAACAAAAAAGGTATTTGGTGACACTAATTAACATGTTCTATGACCATGATAGAATTGACTAGAAATCAATAACAGAAAATAGGAAAATCTCAGAACACATGGAAACTAAGCAACACACTGCTAAATAATTCATAGGTCAAAGAGGACGTTTCAAAGAAAAGAAAAATACATAGAGCAGAATGAAAATAAAACATTTCAAAGTATATAGGATATGGTTGAAGCAACACTAAGAGGTAAATTTATAGCATTAAATCCTCATGTTAGAAAAGAAGAAGAGGCACAAATAATTTCTGCTTTCACCTCAAGAATCTGCAAAAAGAAGAGCAATACAAACCTGAAGCAAGCAGAAGAAAGGACATAATATAAATCTAATACAATACATAGAATTGTATGCTGAAAACTATGACATGCTGGTAATAGAAATGAATCCAAATAAATTGAGAGATATACTGTGTTGTTAAATTGAGGGACTCGGCATAGTGAAGATGTCAATTCTTTCAACATTAACATATAGTTAAAGAAAATGTCTGTAAAATTCTCAGAAAAATTGTTTGCAGACATAGCAAAGATTTTTCTAAAATTTATATGGGAAAGCAGAGGAACTAGAATAGCTAAAACAGTTTTGATAAGAAGAGCCCTCATCAGTGTGGCTCAGGTGGATATGCATCATCCTGCAAAGCAAAAGGTTGTTGGTTTGATTCCTGGTCAGGTCACCTGTGTGGGTTGAGGGTTTGGTTCCCAGTTAGGGCACATAAAAGATGCAACCAATAGATGTTTTTCCCTTACATCAATGTTTCTCCCTCCCTACCTTTTTCCTTCCTTTCCTCTCTCTCTAAAAATAAATAAATCGGACCTTCTAAAAATTTTTTCATTAGAAGAATAAAGTGAGAGAAATCAGTCTACCCAATTTCAAGACTAATTACACAGCTATAGTAATCAAGAACTGTGTGAAGAAGAATAGACACACAAGGCAATGGAATAATATGGAACATAGAAATAGATGCACACAAATATACCCAAACTGTTTTTTATAATTATACAAAAACAATTTGATGGGGGAAAGATAACCTTTTCAACAAATGGTGCTGGAACAATTGGATATCTAGAGGTAAAATCAAAAACAAAAGCAAAGGCACAAACAAAACTCAATCTGAACATCAAATTTCATATGCAGATTAACACCAAATGAATTCTGGTCCTAAATGTAAAACATAAAATGATAATATTTTTAGAATAAATATAGAAAATATTTAGAAAAACACAAGAAATCTTCAGGGTCTAGAGCCAGGCAAAAAGTTCTTATACTACACTGAAACCATGAGCTATAAGTGAATATCAATAGATTATGTGAATATTTAAAAATTTTACTCTGAAAAAGACCTTGTTAAGAGGATGAAAATCAAGCTATGGTGTAAAAGAAAATATTTACAAATCACCTAACAAAGGACTAGTATCTAGAATACATAACAAACTTTGCAAACTTAGCAATATTAAAAGAAAACAATTCAATTGGAAATTGGGCAGAAATATGAGGAGACTTTTTACCAAAGATGATACACAGATGGCAAGTAAGCACTTAAAAAGATTTTCCACACCATTAATCATTAGAGAAATGCAAATTAAAACCACAATGAAATATCACTAAACACTTATCTGAATGGTTAAAAAAATTTAAACACTTACCTGAATTAAAAAAAAAAAAAGTAATACTGCCACATGCTGGTGAGGATTCAAAGAAACTGGATCAGTAAAATACTACAGTAAAATGCCATGGCCACTCTGGAAAATAATTTGACAGTTTCTTTTTTTAAAGATTTGATTAATTTATTTTTAGAGAGAAGGAAGGGTGAGAAAAAGAGAGGGAGAGAAGTATTGATGTGTGGGAAACATTGATTGGTTGTCTCTCGCACATGCTCCAACTGGGGACTGAACCTGCAACTCAGGCTGTGCCCTGAGAATCAAACTGGTGACCTTTTGCTTTGCAGAACCAATGCCCAACCAAATGAGCCACACTGGCCAGGACTAATTTGACAGCTTCTTATAAAGTTAAACATACAAATTCCATATGACCCAGAAATTGCACTCTTGGGGATTTATTTTGGGGAGATAAAAATGTATGTTTATATAAATGTATATAACTGTTTATAGCAGCTTTACATAACATTAAAAATGTGGATACCACATGGATGCCTTTAAACAGGTGAATGGTAAACAAACTGTTGGGTACATCCATGCCTTGTAATACTACTCAGCAATAAAAAAGTACAAACTCTTGATACAAGGAACAACTTGGATGAATCTCCAGATAACTGCACTCACTTAAAAAAGGCCAGTGCTGAAAGTTTACATACTGTATGATTCCATGTATATAACATTCATGAAAAGAGAAGAGGTTAGTGGTTGCTAGGGCTTAAATGGGGGGTGAGAGTAGACAGAAGTTGTGTGGTGGTGAAAAGGCAACCTGAGGGTCCCCATGTCAATGTTAATATACTGGCTGGGATATAGTGCTCAAGTTTTTCAAGACGTTACCCTCAAAGGAAACTGGGTAACAGGTACAACAATCTATCCTATATTATTTCTTCCAACTGCTTGTCAATCTACATTTTTCTCAAAATAAAATTTAAATTATTAAATACAACAAATAGCAGTATAAATTCCTTACTATTTGGTATACTAGGAGGGTGAGACTAAAATTATTCTTATACGTGATAAATAATATCTAATGTCATTCCAAAAAGTAGCTCAGAATCCACTGTAGAAGCTACTATTTTGAAGTTTTTAAGCGTAAGATTTTTAAAGTTACTAAATACATTTTGTGCCCCTTAATTTTCTTGGCAATACCTTTAGCTATTATTTTTTAATTATGGCAAAACAGCAAAACCTAAAATTAAGTTTCTAGGCATAGCAGTCTTCACAAGCAACAGGCTTTTCGTTGAGTTCTTCAAGCTGAGTTGCAGTCTTGGTTTGAGACGGAGTTCTGAATGTCACCCCGGTGGGGACACACTGCTCCACAATCGATAGAATTTGCCATAATCTTCTGAGAGGAGAGTTGTAAAAGACATCTTATGCAAAGAAAATTCAGTCAGGTTCTAACAGTAAGGCAGTTACTTTTTTTCCTGCTAGCTTGGATGATTGCTCAGATGAAGCCTCTTTCAACAATTTAGTTGGCAGGATTTTAACAACAATACACTTCTCTTCAACAGGGCTTCAAAACCCCACAGGCAAAGCTCCTCAGGAATGGCATTCTGTGTAAGGCCCTTGGAAGGACAGGGGTGGGAGAGGAGGGTGGATTGGCTGTGGCCCTCTCCCAGATGGCAAGCAACCTGTCAGTTTGCAAAGAAAGCCTTTTGGGAAGCTAGCTGTGTTAGTACAGCAGCACCTGGTGAGGACAGAGCACATTCCAGCATCCATTTCCACCATCACCCCTCTCTCATTAGGTAAAATGTTTTCTTCAGCTCTGGGTTCCCTGACAGGAATGCTACAGGCTCTTAGGAAAAGCCAAAGTGTCTTGTATATTGAGGACTAATATTTGGAGATTCCTAAGGCCTATTTTCACCAGCACTTCAGGCTTATGAGATGCACCTGATATGCAATCTCATAAGCGAATGCAAATGCACTTAGATCTAAATTGGTTTTCTAAATATGGCCTGGAAATTCAGCCCAACTGCAAGGCTGCCCTTTTGAAATCTCCAGTGACCAGAACCTGATTGTTGTCAGTGGAAATTAGGTTCTTAAATAGTATCACAAGGAAAGCATTCCATGGACCCACACATGGGATATTGATGATGTATAATTAAGGGGTTCCCCTCCTTCCTTCCCAATGTCCCATTTCCATCTGTCTCACCATGGGAAAAGTCCAACCTTGTCCTTAGTAAGGCCAAATCAAAGTGAGTGTCCAGAGTTTATGTTCCATATTAAAGAAAAGTCCAGTCCATCATCCGGCTAGCTTAGCATGTGTTTCCAGCTATAGTCAGTCCACTGCTGAGCTCCAGTATTCAGACTCCCACCTAAAGCCCATGGACCATGTGGCTGCTATGGTCATGGAGAGAACAGGTGTGTGTATCATGTGCAAGTGCTTGTCACAAGCAAGAGAGAGAGCTTTTTTGTTCCCCTGGGGTTATAATCAGGAATTTAGGTTTGGGATAGCCCAAGTGCTTTCTCAACATGACCAATCAACTTCCCAAGTTTCTTCTGGCTGGATAGGGTCCATCCCCCAGTTAGGCGGACAGACCTCTGTGGTCCAGAACCTCTCTTTGCACCCCTTAACAATTTCAGAAGGGGCAAGGTAGGAGTATTAATTCCCTTGGTGGAGCAATGCTATCTATAATCCCCTGGGGTGTGAAGCTGTAGTTTCCTGG
>PVKM010018322.1:0-10433 GCA_004027735.1 Carollia perspicillata
GGGGGGGGGGGAACACCAGGACATGTTCCCGAGAGCCGCTGCCCTCAGAGCCGGTGCGACAGGCCTGCGTGGGCGCCAGACTGAGAAGGCGTGTGGCTCGGCAGGCCCCACGGTGCTCTGACACGCGCCAGGCCTCTCCGGACATTCCTGCCGCCCCCTGCTCAGGCGTGTGGGCCTGCAGACCCCATGAACAGCCAGGCTGGGAAACAGACACTCTCGGACCCGGTCCCCTTCAAAACGCTCTCAGGAGACAGCTGTCAGGAGGTGTGCCCGAGAGAGCGGAGGCCACGGAACGTGGGCCGTGAGGCTGTCCGCCAGTGAAACCGAGGACTTCCAACGAAGGAGCCACCGACCCCTCTTCCTGAGAAGACAGGCCACCACGCTGCACGTGCAGGTGCCCGGGCCGGAGGTCGAGAGGCAGCGGCCTGAGCGGGAGGGGAGCGCGGGGCTCCGCGGCCAGGTGTCCGCTCGGGCCGTGACAAGTCCCACCCCGGGTCCTCACCCGGGCCTGCGCCCTCGGCCACCACAGAGCCTGCACCTGGCCCACCCTGGGTCCGGGCACAAGGGTCAGGTCGGCTTCGGCGAATGGGGAGCAGCCGGGGGGCGGGGCCGCTGCTGAGCCACGCTGAGCGCCAGTCCGAAACGCCGTGACCGCCGTCTGTGCCGGGGCGCTACGAGGAGCTGTGACTTCGCAGGGAACGCCTGCCCTTCAGCCAGGACTCCTGACGTGAGTGAGAGGAGCAGAGGGCACTGCCGTGTCTTTTTAAATTCTGAGAGTGATTCTCCTAGATGCGATTTATTTTTCAAAACAAAGAAAGTGACTAATTTTCGTTAACTACGTGTGGTGTTTAGGACACACACTGGACGTGTTTGGGGGAGACGAGAGAGACGTCTGGGAAAGGGTGAAGGGACTAAGTAACCAAACACACCCCCAGAGACCCAGACAGCAGGGCGGCGATTACCAGGGGAAGGGGTGGGGGCAGGAGAGGGTGAGGGGGACACGAGGGGGTGGAAGGTGACTGGACATGGGGTGACGAGCCCACGGGACGACCTACAAGTGGCGTGTCATAGGAACATACACCTGAAGCCCGTATGGTTTTACTAACCAACGTCACTCCAGTAAAGTAACAAAAACCGCACGAAGGGGGGTGCACTGCACGTGTCTTCTCCCCGCACCCCCGAGCCCGCACGCACAGCGTTCCCTGCACAGCCGCCCCCGCTCCGCTGCCGCAGTCTCGCCGACAACTGGGGGCAGCTGGACACGGCCGACGCCCAGCAACGGACACGGCCAGACACCGCTGTGCGGACGACCTGCGGACCGCAGCCACGGAAAAGCCCAGAGGGGCCTCCCAGCTCCGGCATGGGCGTGGTGCGCGTTCCCGCCTGCGCCGCTCCCCGGCGAGACACTGGCTGCTCGTGAAGAACCAGCAGAGCCACCACGCGGGTTTGCAACCCGGGGGTCTCCCCAGTGACCTCCGGCCCCACCGTGCTGCAGCTGTGACCCAGCAACCTCGGCGCCACCCCAGCAGCAGACCTGGACCAGTGTCACACGTCCCACAGCCCCTCAAGTCCTTCCTCGGAGCGGCTCCTCCCCGGCCGTCAGCGCGAGCCTGGGGGACGGCAGCGTGCCCAGCCGGCAGGCAGGAGCTGCAGGGCGAGGGCTCGTGCTCCCGCCTCCCTGTCCTCTGAGCCTCGGACGTGGGGCTCAGACGCCTTGGGAGAGCGCCAGCGCCTGCTCCGCCCGCAGGAAGCGGGGCCTGGGCAACCCTCACCGCGGAGGTGGCTGTCAGGCAGTCCCTAGAGCCCACCCTTGGAGACACGGAGAGTTCAGGATGGGGCACGCCACCCCAGGACAGGACCGCGAGGCAGGAGACGCCGTCCCTGCACAGGCGGCTCCTGGCCCTCCACGCTGCCACCCGGCGCTCCTCACGGCCCGAGCTGCCCCCGCCTGCTGCCCGTCTGTCCACCGGAGCGACGTCTTCCTCGCTCCAGCAGGGCTCCGCCAGTGTGCGTAAACGTGTCCAGTTCTCGTCACTGCACCAAAAGCTACAACTTAGAGCCAAATTGCATTTATTTTAAACTGGCAGGTTCTGACTTACAGCTTAGCCTGGCAGACGCCTCAAAAGACATTCATCGTGACCGTGTTCCAACTTTAACGAATTCACTTGTAAAAGAACAACGTGAATGGAGATGAAGCCAGTGACTACTTGATGTATACAGATCACATTATCGTGTTATTTCTGTTTTAAAACATGACAGCCGCTCTTTTTCATAATCGGGCAGGTGAACACGCTTTTCACCCAGAATAACTCGGACTCAACTCATCATCCTTCTGGCTGATACTGACCCGAAAACTTCTGAGTAGAGAAGTGGAAACAGGTGAGTCTACCCAGCAGCATCCAGCAGGGGCAGAGCAATAAAAACCACACACCAGTATGATCTGCCCAGTTCTCCCGGGGCCTGTCTCTGGGTCCTCATACAGTGGAGCCCCGTCCTCCCCACTCAGGCCCCGGGGTCGCCCCCCGTCCTGGGAGAGACTGTCAGGGGCGCTGCCCTCGGCCACCCACCCCCACCCAGCTCCGCTGTGACTTCCCGTCCCCTGTGCGGGGAGGAGCCCAGGCAGCATGTGATGGGCAGAGCGGAGGGACAGAGCTGGTGTCTCGCGGCCCCGGCACGGGAAGGCCTCGAAGACGTAAGTGAGCTTCCCTGAGGTTCCACCTCTAGTTCTAGGGAAACCGAGGCAGGAGGGAAGAGCCGGGGGCCGCCTCGCAGGGGTTCTGCCTCCAGCACCTCGGGCCCAGTGGGAGCCGGCCGGGCCCAGACTTGGGCAGAAACAGCCTTTCCCGTGGCCGCGGCTCGTGTCCCACATCCCCACCTCTGCTCACGGAGAGTGTGTTGGGGGCACCCTGGGAGGGGAGAGGCAGAAGCCAGGAGGCCGCACCCATGGCAGGGACACCGGGGACGAGCTGGGGCAGGCAGGAGGAGCCTGGACCTGGCCTCGCCCAGCTGGGGGCACAGCGGGCAGGTGCCTCTGGAGCCGGAGCATCTGTTCCAGAGTGCCAGGTGCCCGCCGAGACTTGGGGGCGGGGACAGAGACACATCCGCGCTAAAAAACGCCAGTGGGACGAAAGTGCAAAGTCCACACGCGTCAAGTTAAGGTCAGCCGTGCGCCTGGGGACTTGCGTCAGTGTTGGCCGCTGCCCTGAGGGTGCTCTGGACCTTCCTCCGCACCAGGAGTGTGTGAGCAGGTGGCCCGAGTGCCTCTGAGGAGCGAAGGCCGCAGCTCTCAGCTGCCCTCCCCTCACAACCAGACGTCCACACACAGGACAGAACCTCAGAAACAGTCGGGACCGAAGTCCCCGAGGGCACAGCGGGCCGAGGGCCCGAGGCAGAGGGAGGCCGCCGCCGCCCCGCCTCTCACAGGAGCACGACAGCCACGCAGGACCCTGGGACACACCTGCAGGGGTTTCCAGACAGGCCCTAAGTTATGCGCCAGAAACCAGCCATGCAGAACACTGGTGTCTCACGAGCACCAAGGACGTGCTCACGGACCACCTGCCCGGGGTCAGCACGCCGGGGCCTTCAGCGCCAGAGTCTGACTGGCTGGCCACCGGCCCGCCGGCCGAGAGCGAGTGTGGCCAGGGCGGCATCGCCACGAGGACAGTCCTTCCAGCAGTGACAGTCAGGAAGAGGACGGAGAAGTCAGAGCCACCGAGGGTGTGGACAGCACGCCGTCCTCTGACCGCCTGAGAAAAGGTTCGTGTCCTCCTGTGACAAGCCCACGGGACATGAGCGCCATGCAGGCGGGGCCCACAGTGGGCCAGGCACGTCCAGCACAGGTCTCGGTCAGAAGGTGCCGTCACTCCTGGGGTCCCCAGGGCCTGGCGTCCTCGCTCCCTCGGTGGAGCCCCCTCCCCCCAGCGGAGCTCAGCATTTCGGGAGAGTAGCCCTCCTCCTCCTCCTCCACCTTTCAGGCCAGGAGCACCCGCCCCTTCCCGCCACCCACCTCTCCGCTCCGCCCTTCCGGGGCTCCCCTCCCCCACGCTGTGCTCCCGGGGCTCCTGGAGGGCACCTCCGCCCACTAAGGGAGTCCCGGGCTCTGACAGCCTCACGCCCGAAAACCGCCAGTTGGGAGACTGGCCTGCCGCCCGGCACTGCACCCCAGGGCACCGCCGCAGGCCACCTCCTCCTTGGACAAAGTCCCCTCCTCAGCCCCCTGGGCAGCAGGGCTCTCTCCGGGGAAACCCCACCCTCAGAGGGAGGGGAGGCCGGAATTTCCCACCAGCCTCCAAAGGGCGCCGAGACGAGCCTGGGCCTGTGGGTCAAGGAGCTCAGGGCCCACGGGCCCCCCCGTTCGGCCACAGCTCCGTCCCGGCACCTGCGGCCACTCTGAGCAGCGCAGGCTGCCGCCAGTGAAGGTGGACTTCCTACCGACTCGGTAAAGCAGAACACTGAGCACACGGAGCCTTCCGCGGGGTCTTTTCCTGAGTGAGTGAGACACAGCAAACCCTTGCCAGACTCTGGCACTGAATCGTTCTGGACCTTGGGGGGTGGGGTGGGGGTGTGAAGTCACGTTTTCATTAAGTATTTCTCTCTCCACGTTTCGTCCCACCGCCCACACCAGCTGTGACCGTCCATGCAGCCAGGCCCCGGGGGCACCGCCGGCCCCCAGCGGAACCTACAACCCCTCCGTCTCCAGCGGGGGCTTCCCGTGAGCCCAGCCATCCGCAGTCCCCACCCAGCAGCAGACCCGGAGCTGAAGGGCCCAGTGGCCCCTCAGTGCCTTGTCTGGGGAGGCGGCATCAGCAAACGCGCCCTGCAGTCCCCAGCGCGTCCCCAAGAGCTGCACACACAATGCGCAGGACAACAGGACAGAAAACATGGTCTTGTCATGACCTAAGACAGCAAAATGAGGGACGGACTGCCAGAGACTTCGGGGTCACCTGTGTGACCTCTCTCTCTCTGTTAAGCCCCCAATAACCGCCCGTGCGTGCAGGGCAGGTGCAGGGTTGGGAGACGGCTGGACTCTCGGGGCCACCGGGCTCCCATAGACACAGGAGGGGCTTGCGGAGCTCTGTCGGCGGCTGGGCGCCCGTCACCTTGTGGGACTGGGGTGGATGCGGGCCAGGAAGAGAACGGACGGCCTGGAGCTCGTCAGGCAAAGCCCTGCCCCGCACGCCAGCCCGCGGGCCCGGCCAGCCACCGAAACACACGGAACTGAGCTTTCGCTTGGACCCACAGGAACTGGGAACGAGCCATCGGTGGGGAGTGCCAGCAGCTGTCCCTGGGAGGCGGCCCTGGGACATGGGGCGAGCTGGGAGGCCAGCAGAGCGCCTGGCCCCTGTGCAGGCTCGCTGGCCTCTGCCTGGCTGGGGACGTGCCTTGCGTCCTGGGCAGGGTCCCACGCCTCCCACCTGCATCCAGGAGCAGCGTCCATGAGGGCCAGGCTGCAGCCCGGAGCATGCCCGCCCTCTGGCCCAGGGAGCCCACTGGCTGCTGTGACTGACTGGCTTTGGCCCATGTGAGAGGCAGCCCCTGGGCCACACACGCACAGGAAGTGACCTCCTGCGGGCACAGGAGGAAGCTGCAGCACAAGGAAGTGAGGCGGCCTGGGAGGGGAAGCAGGAGTCTGGCTGCCCCCCCGCGCCCCGCCCCCACCGCAAACCCTGTCAGTGCTCAGCGAGCGAGTCTCTAAGGAAGGGCTGAGGAATGCGGGGCAGAGTGTGGGCGCGTCAGCAGCGCGGGGTCCTCGCTCACGCCCACGCGCACGGAACCCTCCCTGTGGGAGCGGCTCGCTGAACGCCCCACAGAGGCGGCCGCGGTGCGAAGACAGCAGGTTAGCAAGGTGTGTGTGTGTGAGTGTGGTTGTGCGTGAGTGTGAGACTGTGTACATGGGTGTGTGACTGGCTGTGTGTGTGGCGTGTGCGAGAGTGCATGAGCGGTGTGTGTGACTACACACGTGAGTGTATGACTGTGGCTGTGTGTGGTGTGTGAGTGACTGTGTATAGGAGTGCACGACTGTGAGGCTATGTGAGTGTGGCGTGTGTGTGAGTGCATAGCTGGGTGTGGCTGTGTGTGAGTGTGCTGGGAGTCGGTGAGAAAGAGACAGAAGACAATTCCACTTGGCTCCGTGTACGGTCGGCCCCACTAACTGGCTTTCAGAAATCAGAGCCTGTGCCATTCAGCACGGTTCTGGGGGACCTCCGACAAGCAGAGAGCATGCGCGAGCGACACAGTGTAACTCTGAACACATTTGTAGCAAGTTGCTGCATTCAGAGATAAGCTGACTTCAGACTCTAATGGCTTCATATCTAATCACCAAAACCTGGCCCAGGAAGGAAGAGGCAGAAGAGAAAGCAAGAAATCCTGGGCATAAATCTCTTCTCTTCGACGCCACACTGCCTTTCCGGACCTGAGCCCTCACGGGGACGGACGACGCTGCTCTCCCGCCTCTCCACTGTATTTAAAACAGTCCGGGCACACCCTCCCCGAGCACAGGGGATGTCCTGCCTGCCACTTGGAAAACCGCAGATGACTTCAGTTTGCGTGGTGCAAACGACAGGCTGGCTGCCGTATTCTGTGCAGTTGACAGCCAGTGGGGACAGTCACCACAGGCTAGAATGGTGCCCAGGCAACCAAGACGCAAAGGGACTTCGCTCTGTTTCATACCAGCCCCGCCTGGAAATCAAGGATGTAGGAAGGGCCCCCAAGGGGCTGAGTAGCCGGTCCCAGCAGTCAGAGGGAGGGCTGTGCCTGGCGCAAGCCTGGTGCGGGGGGCGGCAGGAGGGGCCAGGCCCGCCACCACCAGGAACCCCGACGAGCAGTCGGTACCGCTGGGAGTCCCCGCGTGCAGCCGGGAACCACTCAAGGCGCCGGCTCGGTGCACGAGGAGGGGCCGGCTGGCGAGTTTTGTGTGAATGTGCTTCATGGTGTCCAATTCCACGACTAAATCAGGTAAAAAGTCTTATTCCAACTCTGTTTCAAAGTCGGAACTTTCTAGAACTCCAGCCCCAAGTCACTAGATTAAAAAGGAAAAAAAGGTAGTGAAATTCATACTTTCCAGTAACTGCTAACTCCGCCCAAATTATGTGAAAAGAAGGCCCCAAATATAATTAGGCCTGAAGTTTCAGAATTAGGAAACAATACAACTGAGTTTACTAGTTATGTGCACACCGCATATGTAACAATGTGTCACCAGGTAAATAAGTCACGTGTGCATATGAAAAGGTCGTTACGAACAACAGAAAAAGTCAGAGGACCGCTCTGCTTGTTAGCGGTCAGCCCTGGGGAACGTCCCTTCCTTGTACGACTCAAGTTGAGGAAGGAGAGGTAGTTTTTAATGTTACAGTGGCCAAAAATTACACTTAAGTTATTTTCAAAACTGCTAAGTGCGTTTACTAAACACAAACATGCTCGCTGCTCTGCCCTAATTTATTTTCTCCACTTCGCAAAACACCACCCTGCCAGCAGTCACACGTTTATTGAAAAATGAAATGCCCTCTCGTCACTGACCGTCAGTCACCAAGTGTGGCTTCCCTTTTCTGAGCCGTCACTGCTCTTCAGTTGCACTTTCCTCAGAGTTGGCACCCAGATTTGAAACACCACGAGTTTACAAGTTCAAAAAAGTAAACAAACTGTTTCAGCCATTACAACTAAGAGACAACCTTCAGGTGGAGTCTGGGCAGTTGCTGGAGCGCGAAGGGAACACAGAAGCCTGAGCGCCGCCTCCGGTCTCCCAGGGACGGCGGGGACCCGCCTGCGCCCTGCTGGGGACGCCCGTGCCCCACGTAGCGCAGGTCTGACGGCGCAGCCCTCTGCCCTTGCGGCGATCATTTCAAACGAGCGGGGGAAACACGCTGCTCCCGGGACCTGTGCCGACCTGACAGGAAGATCTGCCGAGGAGCCGGCAGCAGCCCCCGCCCCGCGGTGACCGTTCGCAGAGCGCGATTGCGCCCGCCCGAGAACCGAGCTTGGCTGTCTCCCCTCGTCACCCGAGACCCCCGTCCCCCGTTTTCCAGACCAGAGCCCTGCGGGTCAGAGAGGCGAAGGGCGTGCCTGGCAGCTCGACGAGGAGGGCCCAGGCCCCCAACGGCACCGCGCCGGGCGGCAGCAGGCAGGCAGACCTGGTCGGGCACCAAGGCCTCTCCCCGTCCCGGTCCCGTCCCCCACCCACGCCGGAGCCCGGACCAGCCCCGCGGCCCAGGCCGACGCGCAGCCCTGACGCAGCTCCCGCTCTGCGCCTCCTGACCCACTTCCCACTGCTCGGTGGTTACCTGGCAGGCGACGGAGGATTTTACTCTGTCTTAAGTCGGAGATCGAGGGGCTGGCCAGCCGGCGCACCGCGGAGGCAGAAAGCGCCGCGTGCTCTGCGACCTGAGCCAGGAGCCCCAACCGGGCCAGGTTCGGTTCTGCCCGTCTGCACCCTGCCTCCATCGGAGGGCGCTCCCTGAGCCTCACCCGCCCCTCTCCAGATCACACTGGCCGCCCGCCCGCCCTCCTGGGCCTGCAGCTCCCCACACAGCCCTTGCCCAGAGGCCATGAAACTCCCTGCAGGCCCCTTTTACCTGTCTCCTCCCCCCGCATTCCTCAGAACTTGGCAGACAGCTGCTTCCCAGGAAACACCCCCGGGTCTCAGGGCTGAGGCCAGCCCCGCCCTGTCCTGTGGTTGGTGGACTCTTACCTCGTCATCCTCCCAGCCCGGTCCCTGGGGGTGGCCCCGGTCCCGGAGGCAGTGGCAACAGCCCTGAGGCCGGTGTCCATACACTGGCAGGACAGAGATTGGAAAGGGCATGGAGTCCGCAGTGCCCACACCGGCCGCCTCCCTGGGGCCTTGCCCATGGCGACCAGGCAGCCGATGCGAACTGTGATGGGCACGCCCAGGCCACAGTCAAGCTCTGGGCTTGCAGCCGGAGCACACTTCTCCGAGCTGAGAGGCCCTGGACTAGCCCAGATGACACCCACACGTAGCTTGGTGCCTAAATACTCCCCTAAGACTGCACCCCTGAAACGCTAACACAGACGGAAGGGAAGCCCAATTCAGCTCACAATGAGGTGCGCTTCACAGAACACTCCCGGCCCACGCTGTGGTTCAGCATGACATGACCGCATCAGCGAAGGCAGAGGAAAAGCTGCGCAGGCCAGAGCGGCAGGTCCGAGTCGGCTGCCGGGGCCGCGCGCCCTGCGCTCCGCCGCACTCACAGGGCAGGCCGCCCCGGCGAATGGCCACGGGCTTTGCAGACCAGCAGCAGCGCTTTACCGTAAAGGGAGCAAGACCCCATGGAAACAGGCCTCACGGCGGAGGCGCCACGAGTGTTCAGAGAGGGGACGCGCTCAGCACTTTGAGGCAAAGAGGGGTGAGCCGAGGGACCCAACGGCGGGGGCTGGGTGCCCTGGCAGGGACGGGCCGCTGCTGGTCACCAAAGTGGTGTGGGACCTGCACAAGTCAGACCTGCACCACACAAACCACGCTGGCAGCGGCGCAGAGAGAGGACGAAGACGTGTCCAGGAGCAGGAGGCCACTCCCGGGAGGCTTTGCAGGCACCGGATGAGGGGACATGGCCTGACCCTGGGCTGGCAGCTGGGGCGTCATTCCAAAGCCGGCAGAGAGGTGGCAGCAGCAGAAGCAGAGGCCGGCCGATGCGGAAGCCGGGGGAGGGTGGCAAGGAGGACCGAGGGCACCGGAGGCTGGGCCGGGGGCTGGTCTGCGGGAAGGACCAGCTGCAGTGCCAGCAGGCGGACCCTCCTGGAGAAGCCGTTCTGTGGGCGGCTGTGTGCAGGGCTGTCACTGCAGCCCAGACACTCGAGGCACCAAACCAGAGCGAGTCAGGGGACTCACAGCCACGAGCCCCTCGCACAGCCCCTGCTCTCTGGTGGGCGACCTGCTTTCAATGCGGCTGTTCAGGAGGGAAGCCCACGACGCACGAGTGAGTAACTATGAAAGAAACGTGTTTGGAAAGTCCCAGGTATCTGAAAACACTGCGACAAACTCATAACAAACAAACCGCCGGCGCCCTGGGCTGGGCCTTCCAAGAAAATGGGGCCGGAGCCCTGGCCACTGCGATGCTTCGGAAGGTCCAGGACCGAAGTGCTGCTTCGAAACCCACGAAAGCACCACAGGAACACGGCTGACCAGTCTGTTACTCCGCGGCAGGAAGCAACGGCAGCCGTCACTCACTCGGCAGCGTCTCGGCGGCGTCACCGGGCGCTGGCCTGTGAGCAGCAGGAGCGCTCAGTCCCCCGGCCCAGGAGCAGAGCCTCCACCTCACAGCCGAGGGCGTGTGGCCACCAGTCACCCCACCAGTGGCGGGAAGCCGGCGGGAATGGGTCTCCACACCCTCAACTTTCTGACGGGGCCTGACATGGAAGAGGACGGTGACTGAGACCCCGGGTGGCAACGCAGAAATGGAGGAAACCAACCGCAACGGGGGTCAGGC
>PVKM010018322.1:10533-25246 GCA_004027735.1 Carollia perspicillata
GGGCCACTGTGGACCGGCTACAGGACGAGGCTTCTGCATGTGCACGTCCTTTGACTCGGCAGTCCTGTCTCTGAGTCCTTACTTCACAGAACCAAATGCATGAACGTGTGACAGTGTGTGACAGCGGCCGTGCCTGACCAAGAAGCCACAGTGGAGGTGACTGAAGCTAGGAACATTGTCGATGAGACACCCCTGAGCTGGAACGCAGTGCAGCCACCGACAGGACAGCTCTCTGTCATTGTGAAGGCAGCCACCAACACGCTGCTCAGACACCAGCGGGCTGCACAGGACGGCCCTTCTTGTTGGACGACAGACACGTCGATTTTTAAAACAGCTGTTCTGTTGCTTTCAGAAGGACTGACCAGCTGCTCTACCGAGGAAGTCTGGCCCTGCTGTGCTATCCCCGAATCCCAGACACGTCACAAGGACTTTGTGTAACCGAGTGGAGGGACCACTGTACCAGAACAGTCGGAATCCGTTTTCGAAATTCAAAATGAACGTAGATTAAAACAATGAAGCTTTGTCAGAAACACTGACATCCACGTTAATCGGCCACAGCTTTCAAAACCGGATGATCAGTGAAAACAATGTGACTTCTTGCCCAGGGGCAACTGAAGGACACAGCAGAAGTCCAGAAAATGAAGGACAGATGTGGCCCATTGCTCCGACGGAGACGAGAAAAAGGAGACGTGAAACGCCTTTCGAAGCTCTTATCTCCGAACACGACGATGTTCAAGTGCTCTCACCTGTGGTGGCTCCTCGAGCCAGAAGCCCTGCGGGAACCCACAGGCCCGGGCAGAGCCGCAAAGCTGGCCCGTCCTGTGGACCCCTCGCCGTCTGGCTGGGAGAAACGTCACTGCGCCGGTGGCAACTCATGACTGAGCGTTTTACAGAATCGCAGCACATAAAGTGGCCAATAAACAGAGCCAAACGCATTTGCCAACAAACAGTCCGTCCGCACGACGTTTCCAACCAGCACGCCCGGTCTCGCACGCCCAGTCTCACGTGAGCCTACAGACACCGGCTTGCTCAGTGTCGGGAGACTGCGGGACGGACCCGCCCAGGTGCTGCAGACCCCACCCCCTTTAGGGATCACGCACCCCCTGCAGCTGTGTCGGACGCAAGTCCCCCCGAACGCCCTGCTCTCTGGCTGCCATTCCACGAGGGAGCAACAGGACAACCTCGCAATAAGGAGCCGCCGTTGCCACTGTAAAAAAATCGTCAGTCGACTCACCTCACACACAAGGAAACTGATGCCCAAAAGGCAACAGTGGAAAGTGCTGTGAAGTGACCAACTGTAACCTTAGAGGCTGTGCAGGTTTGCAAATGAAGTGCCGGCCCCAGGCCCCGATGCATGCGCACACACACGCACACACACGCACGCTTGCTCGTGCGGAGGCCCCGCCCCCTCCTGGCTTCCTGCAGGAGCCGGTCTCCCACTCACACTGCCAGCCTCTCTCATTGGCTGCTTGTAACTGCTGCCCCTCCGGGAGGCCACGTGGTCAAGGCTGCAAAAATAACACCTCCAGTACGCGCCTGCGACTCTGGAGCGCGCGCCCCTGGAACTCTCCTACGGGTAGAGCCCAAGCATTTCAAAGCACAGATTTAGTTGCAGCCCCTTCGGCAGCTCTGCGCCTTCTTCCCTTACTTCTGAGGGTGAAGTGTGCTCCAGATAAGAGATGCCGTGGGGTTCAGTTACCACCAGCAAACCTGGAGACGTGTCCAGTTACCTGGGTTTTGGCTCCTTAAGGTTCCTGAAATCTCATCAAGTACTTGCCTAGCAAATCTCTTCTTAGATGCAAATGTGAACTTCTACTTATCCCAAGCTGGACTGTTGTCAGTAATTAATAAATGTTAGATGAAGGGCCGTCATTAGGATGAGAATCCTAAAGGTGGCGTCTCAAGGCACACAACGTTCTGGAAGGTGAAGACGGAACCGCTACCTGTGTTAAAGCAGAACACCTTTCTGTGAGCACTCACTCACACACGCGTGCGCACACTTCCGACTCCCCAGGAGCGCAGCGCTGCGCACAGGCGGCCACCTCTCCTCTGTGCAGGCCACTGCCCCGCGTGGCTGTCTCCTCCCGGCCAGCGGCGCTGTCCCCTTCCCTGGAGCACCTGGCGTGTCGGAGGGCCAGACACCTGCCAGCAGATCTACCTCAAGCAGCCACCTGCAGTCACCGGCCGTCCGGGCTTCTGCCGGTCAGCCTCCTCTCAGCCGCGTCCTCGCCTGCGTCTGACCACAGGGGAGGAACAGGCAACCCACCAGGTTGGATGTGCCGTTCGTCCAACAGACGTTCACTGGGTGCTGCGCCGGGCCAGGCGTCTGCTGGACGCTGGGTCCCTCCCCAGCCGCAGACTCCACCCAAGTCTTCATCTTCTGGGAGAGGCACAGGCACGATAATAAACCGAATAATAAAATCACGTCTGTGAGCTAAGACCCGAACAATGACCCGGCTGACTGGGGTGTTCCGGGCAGAGAGTGCAGGCACGTGCAAAGGCCCTGTGGCAGGCGGTGCGGGGCCGAGTCCTGGAAGCAAAAGGAAGCAGCTCTGCAGGGCGCAGGGCAGTGGGGTCGGCGAGGACAGGTGCTGGGCAGGCGGGCCAGACTGTGTGGGGACTCCCCCAGGCATGGCACCACCTCTCCAGTCTTTACCCACAGGGAAAGCAGCTAGGAATTTCTAAATTAAATTAAACTATTTAAATTCATTAATTTTTAAAAAGTAAATTAAATTTCCTGTTCCAGAGGGAAATGGCTGTAATCGGGTTTGCATTTTTAAACACTCACTCTGGCCACACAATACGGAGAACAGGCCGGAAGGGGCAAAGTGAGGGGCCTGGAGGGAGGGAGTCAGCGGACGCCACGGCAGCCCGCGTGGGGCTGCCAGCAGGCCGGGCCGCCGGCCTCCGAGGAGGTGCCGGGTGCACGAAGGTCTCGAGATAACGCGTAGTCCTGGCTCGGCCATTTCGTGACTGAGGGGCAGACATCCTGGTGGGACACAGTGGAGGGGAACCCGGACCTGATCGCAGGAGTCTGACCCCGGGTGTGTCATGCACACAGGGAGGGGTCTGCAGTTCAGGGAAGGTCATGGCCAGAAAAACGAACTCTGCAACCACTTGAGAATGGTCGGTTATGGATCTAAAGGCACTGATGAGACTGGCGTGGGGGTGGAGGAGACAGGAGGGAGCCCTGGGACCCCCGAGGCCAGGGTGGCGGCGAGCCGGCCAGGACAAGCTGTCAGGTCGACAAAGTCAGAGGCGCTCACCCGTCAGCCCCAACGACCAGGTGCTTCCAAATACAGCAATCTGACATTCTCAGTGTCTAACCCTGTGAGCGCGGCTCCACTTACTCTCTGATACACTTGGTTACAGAGCTAAGTAAGTTTTATATCACGTAAAGTTAACCGAATACTAACAGTTTGTTAAATACCAACTACTACTGCTGAATATCATGCAATGTACAAAACCTCATAAGAAACGGTTCTTGCCTTCAACCCTTACCGTAAGCTAGACCACGGTTAAAATCACATCACAGCCCATTATTGCAGTCTTCTGATACACTGACTTTAAAATAACCACCTTGAGAAAAATTAACCCAGCCCAGCGTTCGCGTTCACGGGCACCCGATAACATTCATGAGCGCCAGACACTAGACTGGGTGGTAACAGAATGAGACAGACTTCCGTGTCTGTTAGTAACTGGTAGTAGCTGTTGCTCAGAAAGCTGTGAGACCAGCCAGAAGATCACCTGATAATGTGACGGTTAAATGGTTATCTGGGCTCGAAAGCAAGGTAGTGGTCACATCCCTGCAGTGAGGAGTAAGGCCTCCACCTGCTGACGGCCCTGCGTCTAGCCTCCAAGACGCAGGAACACACTCATCGTGCCGGCCTGCCATCAGCGGAGTTAACCACCGAGCTCCAGCCTGGGGGGAGCCCCAGGAGGGCTGGTGGGCTCGGCGATGATCTCCAGGCGACAGACTGTACTTTCAGGAAAATGCGTTTGCTGGGCCTTGAGACCTTAACAACCCGGACACGTAGCAACACCTCAACCCGGTAAACCAAACTGACCAGATGCCCCAAAGCCTCGGCAGGGAACAGCACCGGACCCCTGGGCGGGCCACAGAGCACAGGAGGACACGGCGCTCCTCCCTCCGGACCATCCCCACCCCGGAGCGCACCTTCCATTCCCTTCTGCTGTCTGCTTCGCCAGAGAGCTGCTGTTCCAACAGGAGAGGCTGCATCTCAAAGCCCCCGTTGGAGAGACGGGGCTCCTTGCTCCCTCTGTCCCCATTTTTATTTTCCCTTTCCAGAGAAAAATTTCACATCTGAACTCGCAGCGTCATATGTTCCTGCTAACTTATGAGGATAGGCAGACACGGTTTGAAAAAATCTGTACTGAGATTCCATCTTCCACCACTGTGGAAATGGGAAGCCTGTGACAGACATCTGCCCTAGGAAACAGGGAAGGGGTCGGGGGCACAGAGCAGACAGGAACAGACCACGAGAGGAGCAGAGGCAGGGAGCTGCCACCCTCAAGCCCCCAGGGGAGCACGGCCCCTCCTTCCTCGCCAGAGAGGCGCCCGTCTCACTGCACACCGGCCGGCGCCCGGACCCTTGCTCTCCCTGTGTGATGCCTGCGATCAGCTTCTCCACTTTCCTCCGCTTATGATTCAGCACAGCACACATCAAGAAACCCACACAACGGTCAGCACTACCGACCCCTCTCCTCGCCTGACACGAGGGCTGGGCAACCTCAGCGGTTTACCCGTGTCCCGTGCAGGAGGGAGGTGACAGACTCAGGGACCTGCACAGCAGGAGGGAACACGCTGGTCGGGCACTGGATAGAAACCTACCAGCCCAGCGTAGAGCCGCTGCCTCCCTACAATCCGCCAATCAGCAGGGAGCGTGCGAGCCGCAGGCCGGACAGGAGGCTGACCCCCATCTGTCCTCTGGTTGGGGGACAACAGGCTTCGGCATCGCCAGTGAGTGCCCACCTCCCACAAGCAGCGATGACGGCACCCTAGAGGGTGGCGGGGGTGGTGATGCACATAGAGGGCAAGGAGGGTGACCGGGCAGAAGGTCCCCAGACATGAGTCAGCACAGCCCAGACCCTCGTGGGGCGGCGGGAACAGCACGGACGAGTCCCACCGCCCAACAGCGCCCCTCGTGCCTGCCATGCGTTCCTGACTGCTTCCCCCAGTTCGAAAGGGCCCTGCCCTGCTCCTCACAGCGCCCGTCCCACCGCCACCACCACCGTGGAGCGGCCGCCACTTCTGACTCGGTGTAGGAGAGGTCGGACAGGGGGAGACCACCGGGTCTGGGGACAGACTCGGCCACGGGACACAAGCACCGCATCCCAGGTTACAGGCACAGCCCTGTGGCTGTCAGCACAGAGAACTGCCTTTCCGCCCAGAAAAGCGGGCTCCAAGACGCAAAGGGCGTGCTTTCCAACTCGGAGCACGGTGAACGCCCCCCCACCCCCACCCCGGGAGTCCATCCTGAACTGTGAGCTGCCCGGCCACCCGGCGCGGCCTCTGGAAGGCTCAGGGCCAGCCCGGACTGACTGCGCGGCCCAGGCAGGCTGCAGCTGGCTTCTGCGCTCCTGCTGAAAGCAAGCAGCACTCCTTTCTCTCCATATTTGCAGTCTTCAGGCCAACAAGCCAGCGACCGTTTCTACAACACGCAGCATAGGTCTGCGGTGTGAGCGCAGACACGCAGACCACCAAGGGGGCTGCTTCCGGCGCCTCACGAAATGGAGCTATCTGGTGCGCTGGGAACCGTGCGGTCAGGAATGCTGGGTAACCAGCCACCCTTGCCAAAATCAGATAGGAAAAGAAAACAAAAGCTGGCAACGACGCTAGCTCTCATATTTCTCTTTCAGAATTATGTTTAATAAGGTTAATCTCTGAAGAATGCATTAATTCTCCTACCTGATTTAAAACAGAACTTGGAGACAACTGCTAGCTACAAAACTTACAAATTCATATACAACTAACTTATGTAACCATCTCCAATTGTTTTGTAAAATCACCTGCTTAATTTTTTAGAAATGTATTTTTAGGTGATAGTGTTCCTATACCTCTGGTTTAAAAACGATCACTACATATTATTTTTAGCCTTGCAGCTCCTAACAGGAAGTGAGAGCTGAGGCTGCAGGGGGCAGAAGAGCGGCCCCTGCAGCAGCTCCGGCTTTAAACGAAACCAGCACCAACCCGGGCAGCACACCTTGTTCTTCCGTGAGGCCAGCAAATTGACAGTTAGGGCTTTTTTAAGTTACAAAAATAGGATGGGTAATTATATCTACCAAACTCACAAGAGCCTGTCCAATGGAGAGTAACACTGTAATTCCTCTTCAAACACAAGAAAATAGGAAGAAAAAGCCCCTAATTCTGTGACATAGGGAAAAACCCCAAACCCATGGGCGCCACTTACAGGGCGAGCTTTGGCTGATGGCAGCCGTGACCCTGAAGCAGAGGGACAAACTCAGCGTCTTCTGCTTGTAATGAGTTTTATTTCTATAACTTGCACTTTTTAAAAGTGTATTGCCTACACTTTCAATTTCTACATCTAAAGATTAAAAACTGAAGGCAAGTCTGGAATAAAAATACCATAGAATTCTCTTTAGACAGAAGGGGTCCCCAGGCCCCTACTACTACTGAAACAAAAATAGTTCCAAACCTGTTAAATTTTCCTCCCGCAAGTATGAAGTAACCATTGTCAAAAAGTTAAAATGTAGAGTTCAACTGAGATTTTATTGAACAGCTTATAACGAAAGTGTTTACATCAAGAGATTCAAATAACTTTCAACACTACTGACAAGAAAAGGGGGTGGGGGCGGAATTCGCTTTATTTCAAAAGATGGAGAATACACTCTTTACCATAAACACAATCTTTAGATGTGGCATTTGGGGTGAACTAACTAGCATTCTGGTTAGTAAAACTCATTTGGTAGCGCACCCCTCAAACAAAGTGGGGGAGACGACCCGGGTCATCAACTGCAAAAACTGAACGCGGATGGCTGGCTCAGCGCCCAGGCTTATCTGCCTGTGGCCGACCTCTGACCCCGCGGAGCAACCCGGCGTCCACACTTTCATTTACTTGCTCACCATTTCCCGGCGGCGGCTGGTCCGCAGCCGCAGCTCGTCCGGGCGACCAGGTGCTGGCGCTCGCTGAGTTCCTGTCCGGCACCCAAAGCGGCGGTGTCGTGAGAACAGGTAAAGCTAATCTTCCAAACCTGGGGTTTCCCATTTTTATCCGGAGTTCGTTTTACTCCCCGAAGCAGGAAGGCGCACAGGACACACCCGGGGAGCCCACGGAACGACAAGCGCGCGCGGAACTGCCAGCCACAAACGTCCTTTCCCCCCACGTTGGCAGGGCGCGGTGGGAACCCTATTTTTTCGGGATTTTTTTGGGGGGAGGTGCAAGCTCCAAGTAATACAGTGTGGTTTTAAACAAATAAACGATCAAGTTCCAAAAAAGTGCCAAGTCACTTGGGAAAACCCACCGACACCAAAGACATGTCCCGTGGCGGCCGGGGCTCGCGGCGCTCGGATCAAGGTCAGCAGCGGCTCGGCCGCGCACACTCGCCCGGCTTCTCCGCCCCGCGGCCGCCCCGTCCTGGCGAGAAGGGCTTCCTTTCCCGGGAAAGCGCGCGGTCGCCTCCGGGGCGACCGGCCAGACCCCCGGGTGCCGCTCCGGCGCTCAGCGGACGCGCCGTCCCAGCGGCCGGGACCCGGGGCCGCAGGTCGCCGGGGAGGCTGCGGGACGGTCGCCGACGCCGCGACGCCCCGCACGCCTCGCGCACCCTGCAGCCCCCGGGGGCCCCGCGGCGCGGCCCCGCGGCCGTGACAAGCGCCCCTGCGACGCCCCCGGGCCCGGGCCGCACCTGCCGGGGCTCGCTTTTCACCGCGCCGGCCTCCCCGCTCGCCCCGCGCCCCGCAGCGGCCCCGGGCCCCGAGTGCGCCTGTCACACGGCCGCGAACACTCGCGAGCCCCGGTCCCCGCGCCCGCGCCCCCCGTCCCGCCCGCTGCTCACCCGGAGGCTGCAGGAGGCGGCTCCGCGGGCTCCGTCCCCACGCGGCTCGGGTCGCCGCGGTCCCCCGGCTCGGGGGCGTGGGCGCCGGCGCGGCTCGCGGCTCCGGGGGGCGGCGGCTCCAGCACCGGCTGCGCGGCGCTGCCGCCCGCGGGCTCGGGCGACGGGGACCGAGACGGGGACGGCTGCGCGGGCGGCGGGTCCAGCTCCACGCTCCGCACTTTGCGCAGCTGCCGCCGCCGCCAGTCCGCCCGCTCGCGGCCCCCGCCCGCCTGCAGGGACCCTCCGCTCGCCTCCGCGCCCGCGAGTCCCGACGACGACGCGCGACTCCCCGCCGCCGCCGCCATTTTCTGTCGCGGCCGCGTCCGCCTGGCGGAGGGCGGGGCGGGGGGCGGGGCTCGGGCGGGGGCGGGGCGCGTACGCCGCCTGCGCGATGCGGGAGCGCGCGCGCCGGGGCGGGGCCCTGGGTCGCGGGGACGCAGGGCGGGAACGCTGGGGTCCGGGGCACCGGGATCTGGGGGACGGGGACGCCGGAGGCGGGGGGCGGGGCCACCGAGGTCGGGGGCGCGGACACCGGGATCTGGAAGACGGGCCTCGGGTGCAGGGGACGCGAGGGGCTGGGGCTCCGCGGGCTGGGGGGACGGGCCGCAGGTGGAGGTCCGCCGTGCGCGCCGCCGCCAGGTGGTCCGGCCGCTGCTGCCGCGCGCCTCAGCCCGGCTGCCACTTGGACTGCAGTGTGCGGAGCGCGCAGGGTACGCTGCCGGCAGTGTCCACGTTTGTCAGCTGCCCCGCGCGCTGGGGAACCGGCGCAGACCAGTCCGACACCCGCCCCGCCGGAAGCGGCCCAACGTTCTGCAGACGCGCGGCCGCGGACCAGAGAAAGTGTTTTTTTTTTTCAAAGCATTTCGAGTCCTGCTACGTTCAAAACTTCCCAGTGTATGCATCTGCTGTCCCCAAGCCGGAGTCACGGATTTGGGACCCGACCCCGCGCCGGGCCGAAGAGACAGACACCTGCGCAGGGCCTCCCGCAGCGCGTTTGGGGCGGGACGGCGTCCAGCTAGCAGGTGCCCCGCGGGGCCTCCCAGCCAGGTCTGCCCCCCACCCCCAGCGGACGCCCGGATCCGCACGTCCCAGCGCCCCGCCCCGCCGCGCGGGTGGACCCTGCAGTCTCCGGGGCGGGGCCACGAGGTGCTTACAGTGAAAACGAACGTGCCTGTGTTGCTCACTGTTTTCGACCTTCTCTGGGTGCGTGGACCCGATAACGCAGCAGCGGCCCCGGACTTACTGCGGAGGCGGGGTCCCTCCGGGGCAGCGAGGGTCGCGCCGTCTTGTCCCCCTTCATGTGTTCAGACAAGAGTCCGAACTGACCACAGAATCACCCTCTGACTTCTTGGAATCAGGTCAAATGGCAGCTCCTCACCGGGGGAGGACGGGAGGGGGGGTGCCCGAGGGAGTTTTAGAACGGCCCCGATTTCATACCAGCTTCCTGTTTTGAATATCCTACAACATCTGCCAGAAGATACTTTTGGGTAGTTACAGCCACCGGGACAAATTTCGAAAGGTGAATCTGTTAAAATTGCAAGTGCACATGGTAGGCTGTAATCACGCGCTTTTCTCCTGGTAGCCGAGCGCTTTCCCCGGTCTTCCCGGATGGCCACACCCAGCAATCCTGAGGTTGAAAATGATACTTCCCTCTTTCCTGTTTAAATCGAAAACCCATTACATTTGCGCCCACACTAAGGCACCTGTAACCGAGAAAAGGAGGTGGATTCCATTAGCCTTTCAAAATTCTGAAGTTTGGCCAGAGTAGCAATGCAGAAGCGGTTCCAGCAAGACATTTCCTTTCGCCGCTTTATTTATCCCTGGCGATGAAAACGGGACCAAGGGACGGGGGTTCCCAAGGCCATACTTCCCACTAGCCAGGTTCTCTGGCTTCTGGGTCCACCAGCCCCGCCATGGACACGCCTGTGTGCTGGGCTTTCGCTTCGTATTTAGTGCTTTGAGTCATTTTCTCGTTAATCTTTTGGGTAAATATTTTGGTTGTCATTATGCATCTATATACACTGGAAACCTGATTTTTTTTTTTTTTAAAGAGAGAAACGCAGTCACAGGATGTGCTGGACTGAAGGGCGCTCTCCCTCTGCAGTGCGTTAACACAGTCTTCTTGGGAGACTGCCCCACACGCCTGCTGCCACAGTCTGTCTTGCCCCCCAGGGGGATTCCAGCTCTGGCTTTGGAGCTGCTGGCTCCTGCTTCATGTGCCTTCAGAAAGCCACCTGTCAAACTGTCTTCGTTTGATTTCTTGACTGACATAGGGGGGAGGCTGGTGCCCCTTCAAAGGCTGCTTGTCCACGGAAGACTCCAGGCGCCATTTCGGAGCCCTTCACGGCCATCCTCTCTGATACAAACGCTGCAGCGACTTCATCGATGCCGTGACAAGTCCAGAGCCATCACGCCAGTGTTTTCCAGATGGCTGCTTCCCCAGAGTGCTTCTGGGAGTCGCCCACCACACTTCAGTTCCTGTGCACATTCATCCGGGGGGTCCGGCTTAACGGGGGGGCACGAACGCCCCCGACAGCAGCACGGACAGATGTAATAGGTCCTGGCAGAAATGTCAGCCGGTGCCTCGACACAGGTTTGTTAAGCACCTACTAAGCACGTGCAAGGAGCTCGCTTCTTCTCTGAGGATATTCTTCACTGTGTTCCATCCTTACAGAATTAAGCAAATCGTTCCCATCTACAAATTTCCTTAGTGGGCATTTATTGAGATCCAGCTGTGTGCGTGTGTTCCTGCCCCGGGGAGACCCACGGCGGAGGGAGGCAGGAAGAGTGAGCACGCAGCCCGCGGAAGCTGGCGTTCTGTGAGACTCACGTGCGCAGGGTAGCTGGGGCTGGGACTTGGTCTCCCGAGCTCTTTCCAGACGCCAAACTTCCCAGGTGCTGGAAGTCAGAAATTCTTGTCGTCTGTGAGATAACTGGCCCAGCAACTACAGGTGCCGTGGGTGACATCATAGTAGAAAGTTTCTTAAGCAGCTTCTACTTGGCTGGCTCATCCGGGAACAGACCCCCGCCATTCCCGGTGTGGCTCAGACCAGCCGGGGGATGAAGGCTCGTGCCCTCCCCCGCACCTGTCCTCCCAGCAGGTGAGTTGGGGCCCCAGGAGGCTCCGCCATAGTTGTTCCCAAAGCTGGTTACACCGATTATACTGTCCTAAGGGAATTTAATTAAATTCTATTAAATTGATTACTAAACTAGTAAAACATGAGCGTGTGAGTGCAAAAAGAAAGTGGTTCCAGTGAAAACTGAGTTAAATGCTGAGACGGAGTGAACACGAGACACTGAGAACAGTCCGTCGAGTTAGTTGTGGGAATGATGAGTGTTAAAAGTGAGAAAAGAAGCATTCAAATCTACAGGAAGTTACTTTGCAGATATCTCTTCCCTCTGCTTTTAAAGCACTAGATGTGGAAATTGCAGACAAGATTTGGAAAAGACACATGGGACTCTTCCTAGGGGACTCACACTCAAGAGACCAAGCCCCTCAGCCAAACACCAGGTGAAAAACCCCAGACTCCCACCCAGAACCTTGTCATCCGTGCGTTAGGCTGAAGTAAGACGTTTACGATACACAGGGTGGGGCGGAAGTAGATTTAGGGTCGTGAGAACGTGGAACACCGGCTTCATTCTTGTGTTGTTGTTATTAATCGTCGTGTTATTTTCCATATGAATAACTGTAAAACAGCCTTTGCCACACCCTGTATATATAAATATATACATTATTCCCTTTATTAACCAGCCACCTCAACATTTCACATGTTTCTGCATGAACTTAAAATCAGAAAGTAAACTTCGCCTGGCTGGTGCGGCTCAGTGGATTGAGCGCGGGCCTGCGAACCAAGGCATCGTGGTTCGATTCCCAGTCAGGGCACGAGCCTGGGTTGGGGGCCAGGTCCCCAGTAGGGGGCGTGCGAGAGGCAACCACACATTCACGTTGCCCCCTTTCTCTTTCTCCTTGCCTCCCCCCTCAAAATAAATAAAATCTTCATAAAAACCTTTTAAAAAGAGAAAGTAAACTTCATAGTAAATAACGAAAAACCGTTGACTTGGGATTTTTACCTTTAACAGTAGAACCACGACACGGAAACTTGGCGTAGGTGGCATTAGTGCCATTCTGCTCGCCGGTCGTACCCTGCGCTGGTTCTCCGAGGTCTCCAAGCCCGCCGTGCTGGCTTTTAAAGCACTGATGCGTGGCGAGATACCCTTTTTCTGTTTGACTTCTGCGGCTTAGTCATGACTATCATTTTTGGGAAAAGGGCTAGAAACTCCCCACCGTTTCCCAAGGTCCTCTAATAACCATTGACCATGTCCTTGTCGGTTCCCCCCATGATCTGCTGGCCCGACACGCCAAGAGCCAGCTGACGAGGCCTTGTGTGATCCGAGAAGCTCAGTGCCCCATCCAGGGCACGCACGGGCAACCGTGGCCGTGTGTGCAACGTTCGCACCTTCACTTTGCAGTGGATGTGCGTTGTTTCAGGGTCAAAGATGCTAACGGGGCCACCAAGGGACCCAAGACAGTGCAACGCAGGGCCCACGCGTAACTCGCAATTTCACAGTAGCCACATTTTTTTAAAAAGCTAAAAAAAAGCAGCCGGTTAATTTCAATAATAAATTTCGTTTTACATAACATATTCAAGAGGTAACTATTTCCGTGTATAATCAATCTATAAGTCATCTCTAATGAGATCTGTCACCACTTAGGTTGCACTAGACCTTGAAATCTGGTGTGCAGGCCACAGTGCAGAGCACCCAGAGTGCCATTCTGGGCTGGCCACGCCTTGAGCGGTCAAACGAGACACGCTGCTGTCCGATTCAGCCCCCCACCCCCCCGAGCCATCACCCCCTAGGTCTGTGAGGTTAGTGGACAGCTCGAAGCTGGTCAGGCCAGATTAGTACCTGACGAACACATCCAGAGAATAAAGAACCATAACAGACACCAATTGGTAAACTACACCTAAGAAAATCAGCCTCTCTACTTCCAGCAGCTAATCTCTGAGACGAGTTTTAGATCCCGTTGTCAGAGTGTCTCTCTCAACTGCAGCTCTGGTGCTCTCTCCGCTTCTCCAACTCTCCACGGGACACGGAGCCCGGACTCCAGACTCCCTCTCCTGCTCATTCGGCAGACACGGAGGGTGTTAGCTCCTCTGTGCAGGGTACACTGGGGGCTCCAGAGCCCCACAGAGACCCAGGTGGGGCTCCCAGCCCACCACCTCCCCCAGCTTCCCACCACGAACTGTTCAGCCGTCACCACGCAGCCCTGTCCTGTCCTCAGGCCCGGGCTCCACCCCAGGGCCTGCCTCCCGAGCCAGGTCTGTTTCCTTGAGACCTTCCCTTGTGGGGCCCCTTCTCCTGACAACACTTCCATAAACCCTGACCCCAACCCCTGACCCCCAGCCCGGGGCCAGGCCGGTTCCTAACACCGAGAGGGCCAGGGCAACTACTGGAGGGGCCCTCAACAGCATTTTTAATTATTTAAAAGTTGAAATGTAAACCATTGGTAAAATAAAAATATGCTCTGGGCCCCTCCCTTGATGAGTATGTCTTTATAAAGAACAATGGACACTGTGTAAAGCTGCAGTTTTTAAATCACCGACGTGACAACATCGCAGGTAATTGTCTTCCACTGCACATTTCTGGGGTCCCAGAAAGGTCCCGTGTGCCCTTGGAAAGAATGGGCATTCGGCTACTTTAGGGTGAACGAGCCCATAAATTTTAAGGGCTAGAGGAAACACTAGGTGCCCCAGAGAGCTGTATGTGTTGGTGGAAAGACTAAAATTAGGGACCGATTCATTCATGAGAAGGAGTGATTTCGGATCCCGCCAACGCTACTGAGGGCTCGAGTATGGGGCCCGCCACCCCGCTGAGTCCAGCCCCGACTCTCCCCCAGACAGAGGCCACTCTTTCCCAAGTGGCGCCGCAGGGAGGGTGTTCGGTCCTTCCCGGAATCCCCTCGCTGGCAGGTGGGCAGGGCAGGCGGCTAATTCTACATTTAACATTCTTCCCTCCACCCCGCCACTGCTTCCAGGAAACACAGGTGTTCTCTGAGTACCGAGGTGGCATCACCTCGTCGGTCACCCAACATTCACCTGGTGCCCGTCAGGTGCCGTGCACTCACAGGTTGGTGTGTAGTGTGGGCGCAGAGCGCAGCCCTCCGGCCAGTGCTGCTGGGAGCCCCGACACAACGCCCCCCAGCAGTTCACCAGGAGGGTTACAGCTCAGTCAGGGGCCAAAGTTACACGACTCTTTCGAATGATGCTGAGGAACTCGAATCGGGCCTCCGCCCGCCACAGCGGCACGGAGGAGCCAGGCCCGCACCCCGGCACGGGCACCGGGGTTTCCTCGCAGACTCGGGCGCGTTTCCCTAGAGTTGCCCGACATGAACAGTGGGCACTCGGGAGATTCCAATGCTGACAGGACACTTTTACTCCTATGTTTTCTCGGTTTGCAAACTGGGCACTTCACCTGTACCTGCTCGGTGAGTCCGTTTCAAAGTTCAGCTCTTTCTTGTCTTTCTCTCTCTGGAGCTATTCGCATGGGTAAGGAAGAAAAGAAATCCAACAAAGGTGGCAAGAAAACACTTTGCTTTATAAAGGCCTCGCAGCTGAAGGAACACTGATGAAACTCCCTG